>CAUYPK010166758.1:0-60000 GCA_963574355.1 Loris lydekkerianus
ACTTGCGTGGCTGGTAGGGTTTATGTCAGTCTGTGGGAGTGCACGGTTGGGGACGGGAAGGGAAGGGAAGGGAAGGGAAGGGAAGGGAAGGGAAAAAGAAAGAAAGAAAGAAAGAAAGAAAGAAAGAAAGAAAGAAAGAAAGAAAGAAAGAAAGAAAGGAAGGAGAAGGGAAGGGAAGGGAAGGGAAAAAGAAAGAAAGAAAGAAAGAAAGAAAGAAAGAAAGAAAGAAAGAAAGAAAGGAAGGAAGGAAGGAAGGAAGGAAGGAAGGAAGGAAGGAAGGAAGGAAGGAGAAGGGAAGGGCAGGGAAGGGAAGGGAAGGGAAGGGAAGGGAAGGGAAGGGAAGGGAAGAGAAGGGAAGAGAAAAAGAAAGAAAGAAAGAAAGAAAGAAAGAAAGAAAGAAAGAAAGAAAGAAAGAAAGAAAGAAAGAAAGAAAAATAGGACCAGGCGCAGTGGAACATACCTATAATCCTAGTGCCCGGAGGCTAAGGCAGGTGGATTGCTTGAGCTCAGGAGTTCAAGACCAGCCTGAGGAAGAGCGAGACCTGCTCTCTACAAAAAATAGAAAAGCTAGCCAGACAACAGTGGCAGGTGCCTGTAGTCCCAGCTACTCAGGAGACTGAGGCAAGGGAATCGCTTGAGCCAAAGAATTTGAGGTTTCTGTGAGCTAGAACGCCATGATACTCTACTAAGGAGACAGAGTGAGACTCTACCTCAAAAAACTAAAACTAAAAGTAAATTAATAGAATCAAGTACTAGAAGAAAATGTGGATTAATTGCTCTATAAAATATGTTTGGGAAAAATTTCCTAACTATAATTCAAAAGCCAGAAGCAATAAGGGGGGAAATGAAAAATCTTATTAAAATTTTAAGAATATTTTACAAGGAATAAAACATCATAACAAAAAAGACAAACTAATATTTGTCAGTATACTACAGATAAAGAACTAGTTAGTATCTTTAAAATACAGTGAACTTACCAAATGGAGAAGAAAAACACCAATAACTCTAAATAGTCTGTGGCTATACAAATGTTCCAACTTACTTGTAATAAGAGACTATATTGAAAATTCATGTCTTACATATCATACTGGTTGCAATGCAAAAGTTTGATGATATCACATGTAAGTGCATGTGTTGGGAAACAGGCACTTAAGAAGTTAGGAAAAGAACAACAAAATTGGACAGAGTGGCTCACTCCCAGCACTCTGGGAGGCCGAGGCGGATGGATCCCTTGAGGTCAGGAGTTGGAGATCAGCCTGATCAAGAGCAAGACCCTGTTTCTAAAAATAGAAAAACTAACCCGTGTAGTGGTGGTACATGCCTGTAGTATCAGGCACTTGGGAGGCTAAGTCAAGAGATCACTTGGGCCCAGAAGGTTGAGGTTGCTGTGAGCTATGATGTCACGACACTCTACCCACAGTGACAGAGTGTGACTCTGTCTCAAAGAAAAATTTTTAAAAAGGAAAAAACAAAGAAAAACAAACAAATGCATAGAGAGTTGAAGAAGGAGATAAGATGAGGACATGATGAAGAGAAAATCTAAATTTAATTAAAAAAAAAAAAAAAAAAAAAAAAAGATACAGCAGGGAAGAGCTACACACCAGTGGCAAAACTAGCATATATGAGATCTGGAGCAGATCATTTCTTTTGAACATTACCCTCCTTTCTTTGATAAAATAATTTTCAGTAATAACTATAAAATGAAATGACTAATAATAATTGCCAGAAAAAAACACACAGTAAATTTATTTTACTGAACTTGTATACAATTAAGCAAGTAGGGAAAGAAAGTTAAATAAATCCTATAGTATAAAAAATAAAATATTATGAAATAATATTTTTAATTACATTAACAAATTTTAATTTGAAAAAGCAAACAACATGTACCTATATATTTCATTGAAATAATGAATAACATATAGTTACTGCATAGTGCAATTAAATTTAAAAGATAGCAATTAATAAAGGAAAATTAATTTCTATTTCAAAGGTAGTATCAAATTTCTATATTTTATGTTTAAATTAAAAATTTTCACATAACCTAAATAATATTGCACTTAGCACTAGCATTTTAGCTTATTTCATTATTTTAAATATCTACTATAAAATCTAAGTATGACCTAGAATGGTAGAAAGGAAATAATTTGAGTACTATGTCTTATTATTATTTATTTTAACTATACCATATAAACATACAATGTAAACCTTTGCAACTGGAGGCACAAACTGTCTGAAATAAGGCCTAACAATTTGAAACTATTATGAATTTACTCTCCAAATAAACGTATTTAACAAATTTGTCAGATATAGTCAGATATGGACTGTATTACTGGGAATTCTCCGAGTAACTTCCAGGCTGAACAAACATTTAACAATGCAAATAATAAGTACACAGTAATTTGAAGTTTAGTTAAAATTTTTAAAAATTCAATCGCTATTGTTACCTTGGTATTTATTTAGATCTTAGGCCAAGAAAATAATTTTAAATGGAGGAGTAGTTTATCATTGATATTGTTCAGACTTAACAGTGCGTGATGGTAATGAAAAGCATACCAGGGTTTAGTTAGTTTTATCATTTTTAAAAAAATTTTATTAATATAAGGGTGTATGTGATTAGGTTACATTGTTTACATTTATTAGATAGACTGGGTGCCTGTTGCTCAATGGTTAAGGCACTGGCCACATACAACACCAGGGCTGGCAGTTTCAAATGAGCCTGGGCCTGTTAAACAACAATGACAACTACAACAAAAAAATAGCTGGACACTGTGGCAGGCACCTGTAATCCCAGCTACTTGGGAGGCTGAGGTAAGAGAATCTCTTAAGCCCAAGAGTTTGAGGTTGCTGTGAGCTGTGATGCCACGGACTCTACCAAGGGTGACAAAGTAAGACTCTGTCTCAAAAAATAAATAGATAGATAGATAGATAAATTTGTTAGATAAAGTCCAAGTTGTATGGGCTTCACCCAGGAGGGGTGCCACATATCCCTACATCATGCGCATTAGGTAAGAGCTTACCAATTCCCCACCCCTGTCTTCTCTCCCCACCCCCTCCTTCCTCTACCCTGTTCTTGAATTTAATGTTTTTCTCTCCAGTGGGCATGTAGTTGTTTCTTAATTCTCTGTAGACCATGCACTTCCTTACTGCCTTCTAGGGAAGGCACTTCCAACACCCCATTTATTTTATTACACTCCAGAAATGACAAATACTAAAAAAAAAAAAAAAAAAAAAAAAAAAACTAGAAAAATGGACAAGTCAAAAAAGACAAAGAGGAGAAGGTACAAATAAATACTATTAGCAATAAAAAAGGGAAATACAATTATGACAATCATAGCAATGAAAAAGATCAGAATCATCTGAACAATTGTATGACAATAAATCTGAAAATTTAGATAAAATGAAAAATACTCTAGTTAAACACAATGTATAAAAACTGACTAAGGGAAAAAAAAGTATGCTTTAATAGGCAATTAAATTAAATGCTACTTTTTTTTCACACAAAAGAAAAATACTAATCATCCATGGTTAACTGTAATTTATGCCAAACCTTCAATGAACCGTTCATTCTAATATTAAACAAACTTTTCCAGAAAATATAAAAGGGAGAAAAAACTCCCAGCTTATTCTGTGAGATCAGTACATCCTTAAAATCAAAAGCAGACAAGGACAGGATGAGAAGGAAATGGCAACAAAACTATCCATAAGTGAGGTGAAAAAAAGATGTTCAAATTCTTTGTGGGGAAAATTGAAAATTTATTGAAAAATCTTAGTGAAGAATTAATAAATGGAGAGCTAAGCTATACTATGTTCATGAAAAGTAAAGTGTAAATTTCCTCAAATATCTTTATAGATTTAATGTAATTTCAATAAAAATACCAAAAGGATTAAGAAAATTGACAATATTATTTAAAATTTGATGGGAGAGTAAAGGGACAAGTAGATCCAAACATTCCTAAATAAGACTACTAGGGAAAACTTTTCCATCTAGATATCAAGTATTATCATAAATTTCAAGTATTTAGGACAGTATGATATGAGATTAGTAATAGACAAAAAGATAAATGGAACAAGTGACAGCATATATTTATGTGCTTTTATATGGAAATTTAATAGTAACAGTAAGTTATTATAAAACAGTGAATATGAAGGACTATTCCCTAAAGAGTGTTTGTGTTCAGACAATTGGTTATTTATATGGGGAAAAGATTGAACCTTGCCTCACACTACACACTAAACAGCCAATTCCATGTAGAACCAAGATCAATATCATAGGTGAAACTTTAAATTTTTTTAGAGAAAAATAGAAAAAAATGACTTTATGATTTCAGAATGGGCTAAAAAAGAAAGCTCAAAAATCTCTGATCATGAAGGCTAATAATACTTATATACATGGAAAGTTTAAACTTTTGTTCATCAAAACCTTTCTTAAAAGGGAAAAGATTAGCCACACTTAGGAAAGAATAATTACAGCACATATAATTGACAATAAGTAGCACCTAAAATACATAACAGACTCCACTAAGGCAAAGAGAAAAGTTGTAAAAACATATAAATGGAAATTTAGAAGAACTGAAGCAGGCATGGTAATAACCAGGCAAAATAAAGAAATTGCCTTGCCTTCATTGATCTGTCCCGTGTTAGTTAAGTCAACCATTACATAACTTTTTGCACCTAGTTTCTAAAAAAAAAACAAAAAACATGAATTCTGGTACAAACAGTGATATTTTGATAAGTGAAGACTCTTACATGCCATCCTTAGTTGTGTAAGGTGGTAAACTACTTTGAATACAATGTGTACTTGAAATGGCACAGTAATTCTACTTCTAAATATATTTCCCAAAGACATTTTGGGACATGGACATCAAGAAACAAGTATAAGATCGTTCATAACCACAATGTATAAAATAATGAAACACTGGAAACAATCCAAATGTCCTAGGCCAAAAGAGTTAATAAATAAATGGGCAAATGAAATTATATATGGCAGGGAAAATAAATAAATTGAGCAACCACGTGGATGAAATTTGAAAGCAGTTTGATAACTACATTCAATGCCAGACAACTATTCATAGCATAGCATTTTAATAAAACTCAAAAAAGTTAGATTAAAAATAACATTTACAGATGTTATCTATGTAATAACTGACTTTTTAAAGCAAGGGAATAGTGTTTACATGTGAGGAGGAGGCTGGTAGATAGGAGAGACTGGGAGTACCGAGGCCATAATCATAATATTCTAGATGTTACATTGAGTGGTAGATTTACTGTGTTTGTTCTTTCATCATGCTTTATAATTTTCATATATGTAATTCGATATTGTAAGGATCATGTGAACTATAACTGAGATTTTAAAATATGTATCATGACTATAAAGAAGATAAAAGAAACAAGGATGAAGAAATAACAACCTAATTACCACCATGCCTCTGAGCACACATTGCTACTTACTTAGCATAACTAGGTAACCGCTTCTAGGTCATAAATCAATAAGGAGGGATCTTTCAGAGCATTACAACATCTATTCTCGTTTAGTGTATCATGCTGTTATGTTCTGATTGAAAAGACTTAATAGAAGGTGTTAGAAACAAGCATTTGTATCCAAAAAAGTACTGTTTAACAAATAATATTAGGAATGAAATTTTGAAACATGAAAAACGTAAAATTTAAATTTTGTAAGACTCTAGAGTTATAATACAGTTATATGTATTTTACATAGGTAAATGTATTTTATATAATACGGTTATAATACAAGAAGTACAGGAGATAGTGCAATATTTTAACACAAGGAGGAAAACAAATGAGTTTCTCCAACAAGTGCAGATAAAGAGTTCCTTGCAATATATGGACTAATTGTATGATAAAAACCTCAAACAGTGTCAACAAAAGTGTATCAGACAAGAGGAGGAATTTGAACACTGATGTGTTGTTTTATGGGTGTATATTAAATCACTACTTGTAAATTATTTTTACTTGTGATAATGATTTCATAGTTTATGAGATGATAGGTTTTGGGGAAAAAACGCTAACATATTTATGGATAGAATAAGAAAACGTTGAGAATTTTCTTAAAAATAATTGTGAAGAGAGAGATGGATAAGAGCGCAGAGGTCACAAGTTGGCTGTGAGTTAACCTTCACTGAAGGTGAGAATGAGTTTATAAAGGTTCTTGATGCTGTTGTCTCTACAGGTGGGTATGTTGAAATTTTCCATCATAACATGCTAAATATATATATATTTTTTTTTCACATGTACTATCTATCCCACTTATTCCTTGTAACAATACTGTGAATAAAGCACAGTGCTGTTTACATAAGAAAAAAACCTAGGAAACAACATAAGTTGAGTGTAAACTGAAGCAGAGCTGGGCCCATGATGCAGAGGCTGTAGACTTTTAGTCAATGTCTTTCTACCACCTTGGAGTCCACAGAGTTTTATGCTTCCACTAGGTGCTTTTCCAGACCACTATTTATAAATGAGCAGTGTGCTCATGCAATGCAACGCATTCCCACACGTGCAAATGGGAGTGTGCTGCAACCTTGTAAACAAGTTCTAAAAATAAACCAGACCTTTGAGGGATTTTTTTCCATCACATTCCCACAAGAAACCCTTGTCAAAATTTGAATGAACTTTACTGTTGCTTTGTTAATAACTTCTCTAAAAAGAAAAGTAAAAGTTACTATTTTTAAAAGGAATGTGTCATTTAAATGAACGTAGCAGTTTTGGCACCAGCTTCAGGTGTCAAGGGAACAGACAAAAAGGTAAATCTTGCATTCTATGAAATTTCAACCACAGTTATAAAAAGGCCAATGTCCTAGGTGAAAAGAGAGGAAAGGCAAAAGAGACGAAGATAAGGCCAGACAATTTGATGAGGACAGGGGAGTAAGGAGATGGAAGTTAAGCACTCAGTTTAAAACTGCTTTGCATTGTTTTATAAAGTATAGTTCGGCATGGAAATTCTTTTCTCTTCATCTCTATTTGGCATAAATGAATATCCCTATGTTTACAAAGTGTGTCCATGTGAGACTCTAAAGTTTTTATGTTAATAAAGACATGAAAAGTCAGATAGCTATAAAAACATTGAAGCACACTAGTCTCAAAATTAAAGAATTTAAAATATATATAACTAACAGACCATTTGAGACACCTGTCATTTTTTCTTTCTACGTTAGTTACTTCCTGAAAGCTTAGTTTTGTTTTGGCTTATCCTGGTCTATCCACCTAGTTTGTACATATTTTATGGTTTAAACCAATAACTCTCCTTGTCATCAGCCCAGGGCTGGTTCCCTAGTGCATTTTAAAATTTCAAAGTTAATTGAGCTTTAGAACAAAGTCACGCACGGAATTCTAATTTGCAGTGGAGAATCTGCACCATGCCTTAGGATGTCTCCCTGGAGACCAAGCCTCAGGTAGTTTTGTCAATCAAATCAAAGTCATCATGTTTCCTTCTAATTTATGATAGTTATTTATATGTTTACTTACGTCTTCCAGGGAGATCTGATTATGAATTACTTACTGTTGTTATTCACTTGTAATGCACCAATCACCACACCGAGGCCAATTTAGGAACGATGTCTGCAAATTTCCAGATAAAGAATGCTAAGTAATTTATATTATAAACTAATGATAGTGTGGGGAAAAAAGAGAAATTGCTCTATATAAAATTTTGGTTACTATTTTTCTGAAATCATCGAGCCGCTGTTTTAACACGTCTTAGTGAAAACAATCAAAGAAGGAATCAAAGCAGCCAGGGACACGCAGAAGAGAGGTAATACAGGTTGAAGGGTCATGAGATCGTGACACGTACAGAAAAGGAATGCGGTGAAATAAGGAGGAGAATTGGAAGCAAAAGTGGGGAATACTGGAATTAAGAATTTTAAGGTTTTCACTATTCTGAGTGACACCAAATCCAAGGTGTCGTTAGAGAGATTAACTGGAGTCCATAGAGCTAAGAGTTAACAAAGTGTTAACTGGAGTTCATCAATAATATATGCCTGGACAAGGAATTTGGGAGATCATTGTGAGAAAGAGGGTGAATCTACTGCCAGAATCCTTTCTGTGAACCTGTGCATTTACAAAGGCTGTTTCTGCTGCCTGGAATATCTTTACAACCACCCATTTGTCTGTCAAACTCCTATGCCTTTTTCAAATACCAGCTTAGATCTCAACCACTCTATGAATCATTGCCCAGGAATCATGTCACATTAATGCTTCCAAGCTCTCTGATCATATAGCATTTTATTCTCATCTTTATTATACCATTTAATGGATTGAATTGTATCTATATTTTTATAAATACATCTTTCCATTATACTGAGAACTTGTCAATGGTATCCACTGGGTCTTATTTCCTACTGTAGCCTCCAAAGCATCCATTGTGCCTGCTGGTAGCCAGCTCATAATATTATGCTTAGTAAGTTAAATAATGGCCAACAAGCCAACAACCGCAAAAGAAGGCACCCTTAATTCTTATGCAAGAGGGCAGGGCTAGTGTCACATAAAAGGAATCTGACAAGCAAGACCTTTACAAGGTAAAAGTTTTCACTAATCACAGAATTTGAAGGGCCATCCAGGATGAGCAAACCGCAGAAGCAAAATCAGACATGTGAGAAGGCAAGATGCATTCAAAATAGTATGGAATCATCATTCGTGATGTGTTCAGTTAACAGATAATCATCGATTGTATCCCATGCATTGTACGAATAGAAATAAAAATATAATTATAAGGGAATAAAAATAAAATTATAATCCATTGTCATTGCCCCCAAGGAAACATTTCTTAACAAGGGAAAACAAACATGAGAAGAGAAAGATCATTATACAGCATGGGAGTGTTGTTGCGGAAACACGGACCAAGCCGTGGGGTAGCACAAAGAACAAGCAGGGAAATTAGCCAGCCCTGGGGGTTTGTACAAGGACACTAACAGTGTGACATTTCACTGAGCATTTAAAGATGAGGCCTGCAGAAATAGACCTTCTTAAAAAAAATAAGGAACTGCATGAGAATTTTTGTTTTTTTTAAAGATACTACAGAGGGTCTTTTGTTTTGAACTGAGGAACAACAACTATTATTTCATTACCAGGTCAATTAATGTTTTTAAACTAAAAAGGGATATGATAAAATATGTTTTATGAGAAGACAATGCTGGTCATTCAGTGGCAAGTACAGCAGCGGTAGAGATGAATTGAGAGATTTGCAGCAGTTCAAGTGGCAAAGAGAAAGTAGAAATGGAGAGAAGAAAGATATTCTTGAGTTTGAATGTGGTAGGAAAAAAAATTGTTGATCCAGAAAAATGATGCCAGAAGATTCCAATTTATTTCGTGAGTAATTAAAGATATTGACAAAGAAAAAAAATGATTTAACAGAGAGGTAGGATTTCTTGTGGCAATAGACATGCTGAATTAAAATCACAAGAGACCAAAGACCAAGTGCTCTGTTAGAACCTGACTAGAAAGGCGTAGGGATGATATATTGGAACACAGAGTAGAATCATGAAAGAGGAAATAGAAATAAATCAAAGGATAAGTGATAAAATGGATGTGTGAAAGGAAAGGATATGGCTCATTCATTTACTTGCTTATTTTTTCATTTGACAGTTTTTCGAATGCCATGCACCACGGACTCTGATTGGTACTGAGAATTCAGGAGTGAACAAAATGAGCATCGCTGCCCAGAGCATATGGCTTAGTGTAAAGAGGTAATTTAAGCATTATAAGAAGAGATGCTGAGTGCTGCATTATGAAAGTAGAAGACACTGTGGAAATACTACCTCCAGTACCCAGGGTGGTCTGTCTAGAGGGTAAGGAGGTAACCGTGCTCAGGCAGAAAACTAAAGGATGAGGAGGAAGCGCCACGCCAGATCATTCAGGAACAGAGAATTCTGGACAGGAGGAACTGCATTGGGCCAGAGCAGTATTGTAGTGAATGATTGACTTTAAAGCTGAACAAAGCAAAGGAAATGGAAACTGAAAGCAACTCATTCAAGGAGTTTGGTTATTCAGAAATGATTTTTCCCAGGAGAGAAACATGAAATTGAAATAAGACTGTGCATTCTCTTTCTTACTGAGTTATAACTTTCATGCAAGAAAGTATACAGGTTTTAAAGGCATGGTTCAAAAAGTTTTGTAAAATAATATACTCGTATAACCACCATTTCATCCATGGTATAGAACATGTTCATCGTTCCACACAGTTCTGTCCTGGCTCTTTCAGGTTGATTGCCTAGTTCAGATTTGCTTCCTTTAGAATTTTATATGAATGGAAGCAGACAGCATGTTCTTTTTTCTGTCTTCTTTCATTCAACATGATATTCTTGAGATTTATCTGTTTATGGTGTGTAACAATAGCTTCCTACTTTTTATTGCTGGGTAGAACTCCATCGTACGAATATGCCTCTCGTTTAAACAAGTCTTTTTGTGACATATCTTCTTATTTTTCAAGGGTTGCTGGCTGATAGGCTAAGTATACATTTGACTTTATAAGAAAATGTCTGACCGTTTTTAAGTGTAGTTGTACCATGTTACTTTCCCACCAGAAGTTTATAAGAGTTCCGGTGGCTCCACAGCCTTTCCAGCAGTTGATACTGTCAGTCTTTCCTTAATTTTAGTAATTGCAGAGTGACCTTCAGTGTGATATTTTAGTGATAACTAATGAATTTAAGTATTACTTCATGGACTTATCAATTGCTTATATATTTTTGTGAAGTCTGAGAGTGTTTGAGTTTTAAAGGAGGTGAGGGTTGGAATATTTAGGAGCACAAGACCAGGAAGCAGTTGTGAATGAGAAGTTAAAAATACAGAAGAAAACTAAGAGAATAAGCTCTTAGTGAGAATCCAAAAGTGTATTCAAAATGTATAATTTCTATTGCAAACATGGGATCAGTGACATATTTACTTTCGGATCTTCTTGGATGGGGACCCAGAAACATTCTGACTTTATAACTGACCGTATAACTTTAAGAACATCATGGATGATACCTTATAATTATCCAAAATTACTTATTTTACTATAGACCAGCCTCTGCTGACTTTGAAACTGCATGAGACCTTTTATCTGATCTTATAGGACATTGCTCTGCACTCAACAGGGGCCATGGTGATCACATGAATTCTAAGTGGTATATACATGAAAACACAGCATGAATGAGATTAGTCATATTATGTAACTAAAATCAAATAAAGTAATTCTTCTATGTCAAAAGCTTGGTTTTTTAAAAGTATACGAAGATATATGTATATAATTGATGTTTAGTAAGACTACAAAAAAAAAAAAAAAAAAGCCCACATATTTACCAAAAGCTGGCAGAAGGATTACTTATACTGCCTAAGTAGAGAATAAAAATGTTAGTCTTTGAGTTGAATGGTAGTTTAACACCTGTACTTTGCCATTTCAAAATTGGCTGGTTTCTAATAAACACTTCAAATAAATAGAATTCTTTACATAGAAAAGTGAAATAAGAGCTTGTGTTTTTAAATTCATGCATGATTTCAATGACAAGATACCTTTTGTGGAACATCATTCATGAATGGTAACCGTAACCAAAAGAGAAATGAAAGATTTGTTTTGCTTAGCGTTTACCTTCCTTAACGCTTTGATTTGCCTCAAGTACTAGCCTGAAAACACATCACAGAATCAATGCTCAGGTGCTAATTTCAGCATCATTTTCAGCTCTCTGCTGTGGACCACAGGAAAGTAACGTTTCCTAAGTATGAGTTCAGCTGCTTTCTCATCTCCTCCTTCTGTTGCAAAGATGATTCCCAAAATCAAATGAATGAAGAAGAGAATTATATTCCGTATTTAGGATTGTTAAAGGTTTTTCTGTTTCTGACAGTTTGGCTTTCTTTTGTCATTTTCTCACTTAAATGTGGTAAACTCAGAAAGTGCTAAGCTAAGATTCTTTATGTAGTGTTACACACGCCGTAAGACAATATTATTTTACCATGTCAAAGTTGTTTGCACCATTTGGAGCCCATCTATCATCAAAACTCAATTAAATGGAGTCTTTCTATCTTCAACTAAAACAAACTGTTTACTTAGATTTTCTCAGTGTTTACTTCTCAAGAGGTAGAACACCCAAATAGCACAGTAACATAGGTGTCTGGGGATATACCGAGGGTCAAAAAATTTAACCCAAAGAAGGAGGCCTTCTTTTCTGGTTGCAACAAGAGACTTTCTTTTTCTTTTGCCAAGTAAATGGCAGCATTATAATGTTATTCATACCTCACTGGTGTCCTAACAATTCCTCTATTCAAACTGAAAAGGGATATATTCTCTTTGTTGCAAAGTATTAAATTTGTCCCTTGAGATTAGTGTGTAGGCAGTTTTAAAGGATGAAACAGGATTAGATAAGGTTTCTTTACTGAGAAAGAGTTCTGAAACAGTACAGCAGAAAACCCTCTTGTATTGCTTGTAATGAAAAAAAAATCTTTTGTTTTTTGATCACAAGTCAAATTTATTATAAGCTGGCAAAATGTTTGTGGGGTTTTGTGAAAGGTAGGCAAGTTACAGAGTAAAAGAAATGACACTTGCCCTAATTGTATTTTAATTTATAGCTTTGAAATCTTTGTATGGCATTCATAATTCAAATATGTTTGGGGAGATTATATTACCAAGCTTACAGTAATTGTACTTATCTGCTAAAGATGCAGAGGGTTTCTGCCTTCCTTGATGCTACTAAGATGGGGTGAAAATTACAGATCCACTGAACCCAGCCAACATTTGTTAAGTTTAAAAGTGTCAAAATTATGTGGAGGGCATTTCTGGAAAACACGCCGGTGGTTCATTTGTGCTCCGCTTACCTGTTTACAGTTAATGATGTTGCAGACAGCGGGAAGATATAAACGAGTATTAGCAAGTTTTCGAGTGAAATAGCAAGATTTGCGTTCTCCGGGAAGAAAAAAATGGCTTATAATAATATGTTGCTTCTCTACTTCTATAATTTTGATGATAGACTTTTTTAATTACTAGTAAAGCTGCTATAGAATGTATGTATCTCATGATAAAGTGTTTGTGGTTTTTTGGTTTTTTTTTTTTTTGTAAACATGATAGAGTGGAAACAATAAGGTTTTCTAGGCCATGTGATTTTTTATTCTTTGGCCTCCACGTCATTCTACAACTCATGTTTTTGCTGTATGTTACTAACCATAGGGAACATTCTTTGTTAAAATAAAAGATTTGCAATAGGACTTCAATATTTGTTACGGAGCTTATAATAAATCTCAATTTAAGCTTAAACACAACATTTTTGCTACTTATATAGTTTTTAAAGCTTAAAAGAAATCAGAATTGGGAATATAAGATTTCTGCCAACAAAACTACAAAAAAAATTCCTTATGTTTCAGGGCACCTGTCACCTGTAAACCAGGAAACCTTCCGCATACACTTCCCTTTTCACATTGCTCCCAGGTTATCAATCTTCCCGTGGCCTCATTCTGCTTGTGTTAGCTCCTGCTCACAAACTACCAGTGATTTCCCCCTGTCTCTAGAAGAAAATCCAGACTTTTAAAAATGATGATGCTGAAAGCCCTGCCCCCAAATCCTTCTCTAAATTGCACACCACCACTTTTCTGAGTTAATTGAACACCAGCCTCAATAACATTCCCCACTTAGACAACAAGAGTCCCTCTGGATTGCACTCTGAGAAAGTCCCCACGTACACTACGTTAACTTGGGGCTGTTATAGACTCACTCCTACTGTTCTCACTCCCCGTCCTTCCTTTCAGTTTTGCTTTGTCTATTTTGCCATTCACCTGCTGGTACCATACGGCAGTAAATACTTTCTCCCCTGTTTCTAATAGATACCACTGTATTGGTCTGCAAGATGAAGACGTTCTGATATAAGGCCCCTGCCTGCATGGAAAGTTTTGAGTCTTTTTTTTTTTTAGGTTTGTAAGCAGAAATCTCATATTCTCAATTCTGATTTCTCTCTGGCTCTGAGTCATTTTCAGGGGACTTTGTCATTTGGCAGGCCAATAAACTGACCGTGTCTATGTCTCTGCTTGCTCCATGGCTCTGGGACATCTGTAGGGTTTCTCCTCGTTTCCATTTCTTCTAGTGAAATGGAAATAAAGGTGTTAATGTTTTATAAATATAACTGAGATGGGAAAACTTTAAGTATGCAGAGTTACGAAAACAAACATCCTAAAGTTTGTAAATGCTCAGATATTGGACTTCGTGCTTTTCCCCCATTTTAATCCTGATGTTTGAGGTCAGACAAATAGAAACCCAAAATTCGATGGTGTCATAAAACAGAAACTAAAATAACATTAAAATAATATCCATTTCCTATATTTTATGAATAACTGATCCTTGCGCATATATCTGCTTTAAACCGCATTTTTTAAATAACATTTTGAATATTCTGTATTCAAGTTGGACTTTATTTCTGTGAAAAAGGCTCTATGCAAGTAATTTTAAAACTTTTGGGAAAACACAATTCATACAAATAAAGGGGAAAATGAACAAATGTTGGATGGCATTAAAATGAGAAGGAAAAGGTTTAAATAAATTAATGTATTTGTTGAAAAGTAATTGTTTTTTCCTACTTTCATGCTCAAATACAAAAGTCACTATGGTGAGGAAAACCTGGGCCTGGGGTTGGCAGGTGGGGCTGCTTGGTTGGGGTTAGGGCCAGGGTTAAACTGGTCATGTAAAGATGCTGTGGCACTGTTGATGATGGTGCTGTTGTTTGCTTCAAATTCACTTAAGGACTTCAAGAGGATTGGCGCCATAAGAGGTAAGGTCTGAACTTAGCAGCACCTTCAAAAGTTACTCAGGCTTGATAGTTTCCATCTGATTCTACATTTGAAGCAAAAACAATGCTCAGTGATATGATAAAAAATAGCTATTTACTACTTCAGGAAATTGAGAACCAAATACACAATGACCCGTACCAAAGTTACCATAAAGGTGAGGAAACTTGCTCCCATAAGCCCTTGCTCAAGTTCATGCCTATTTATGGTAAATTGGGACTACAATCCAGTAGATCCACTCCTTGTTTGATCATTTTTTGGAGTCTACTTGAAATTCTCTTTGACTGATCAGATGGAAGATTAGAGTTTGTGTAATACCTATTTGTATGCAGTTTAGAAGTTTTAATTTTCCAAAGAGATTTTTGGTCAGATCAATAATTGTTCCCGTAGCCATGCTACATAACATTTGTTCATGAAGTCAGAGTGGACTTATCAAGTTGATTTAAGAGTCCACTACAGACTTCAAAGTAACAGACTGAGAACCTAACATTCAGAGAAGAAGATCAAACACGGCCATTGAAGTACATTTTCATCATTCAGAGCCTTTTAAGTGGTGGGCAGTATTGATTTTTAATCATCATAATGGCCATTTTTATTGAGTATTCCCAACGTGTCATGCAGTGTGCTCTGGTCCCTATAGACACAAATTTATTTGACCACCTCAATAATGCAGTGGGTAAGCATTCTTATCCCTATTTCTAAGTGAATAAACAGATGCTCAGAGAACTCATGCTACTTATCCAAATTCACACAGATAGTAAGTGGTAGAATTGAGAATTGAACCCAGGTGGTTTTTTATTTAAAATCCAAATTTTCTACTGCTATTATCTCTGCTTAAAACCACTGATACTAACACTGATTTAAAAAATAACAGTGGATATATATTAAAATTTTTCTATGTGTCATTTTTTATTAAGTACTACATATTTAACATTCATAACAATCTTATTCAGTCTTCATAACAACTATTTGAGGGTGGATACTATTATCTCCATTTTCCTGTGAGGATAAGAAAACTAATAAGAGTCATAGTCCAGGAAAAAAAAAAAAAAAAGGAATTATAATCCGAGCACTCTGGGAGGCTGAGGCAGAGAGATTGCTTGAATTTAGGAATCTGAGACCAGCCTGAGCAAGAGTGAGACCCTGTATCTACTAAAAATAGAAAAAAAAAATAGCTGGATATTGAAGCGGCCTGTAGCCCCAGCTACTCAGGAGACTAAGGAAAGAGGGCCACTCAAGCCCAAGAGTTTGAGGTTTCTGTGAGCTATGACACCACAGCACTCTACACAGGGCAATGGAGTGACACTCTGTCTCAAAAAACAAACAACAAAAAAAAGTTATATGGTGTCCTCAAGATGATTCACTTAGAAAGGAACAAAGGCAAGTTTTCAGCCTGAAGAGAGGGGCTTCACCACTAGTCTGTCCTGCCTCCAGGGAGGTAATCTCTGTGAATGGCTGGCTGTTCTTTAGGTGTGTTAGTCAGGACAGCATGAGCAATGCAGCATAACAAATGAACCCAGAATTTTGGCACATCACAATGGACAATTTTTCTCACTCATGCTTGCTGTCCATTGTAGCTGTGGCTTTATCCCAGGTATGGATTAGAGGAGCTAGACAGACAGGGCAGCAACTATTCAGACCTGGTCATAGGGCAAATGGTGAAGAAAGACACACCCGGTCAGATACTGAGTTTTAAACTTCCACCAGCAGGTTACATAACCATTCCTGAGTCCAGCCGCATAAATATGATTTATCCTTTCCCAGTGATTGGCTCTGCAGAGACAGAAATCACACTGTGTGAGGAGTTGTTGAGCTGATATCCGGCATCACACTGCCAGGGTGTGCAGATCTATGCAGAAGGTGATGGGATGCAAATGCATTTTTTGAGTTTGTTCCTTTTTAGAAACTCTCAGCTCTTGGATTACTGAGAAGAGACACATGGAACCACACAGCAGCTCTCAAGAATAAAGACAAAAAGAACTGCCTGTTGGACTAGTGTAATATTGTCCACTGGTGTATGAGATGTGCAGTTTGTAGCTTAAGAATCTCTTCTGCTTGGGAAAGAAGACTTAATAATAGTAATATACTGATGGAGGAAATAGATATTATCATATCCTGCTGGTAAGTTATATATTTAAAACACCTTAAATTCTTTCAAAGATATAAGGACTAATCATACACATTGCTTAGGATAGGAAAAAATAAATAAAAATAACCTACATGACAGAAAATGGGTTCATGAATTGCATTGTCCATAAAAGGAATACTATACAGTAATGTAAAATAACTAATATTCAATGATATGGAAATCATATAGATTGTGTTATAGAGAATCAGATTATAAAGCAGTATTATTGCTACAATAATGTCATTAATCCCTGCATTACAGAAAAGGTATGTTCCCAAAAACGTCTTCAGATTGGATTGGTAAGAAACTGAAATCCCTAATGACTAGAGCACATATGATAATGAGAATGATAATAACAACAATACTATAATAGCGTCTATGTGGTAATAATAGTACACTGTAATACTGTAATAAAAAGTAACAAGGCCCTGTGCTGTAAAAATAAACTGCAGAAACCATTGTGCTTTTTATTTTAATATGAACAGACATAGAAACAAATTCATGCAAAAAGTTTAGATAAGAGAAATTTCAAAAACAATATTAAAAGTTAACACTCCCCTCATGGTGTATTGATGCTCAGCTAAAAGGAATACTACTACTTACTTTGATCTTCTAACCAAATCAATAATAACCTTCCTATATAAATAATCTGCAATGTTGCTTAGTAATATTTGATGCTTTCATTATAGCACCATCTTTCATACGTTCTGTGATTCCCACTTTGATATCCTCTATCATTGTTCTGATGGTCCAGCGACCAAGACCTAATGCTTCCCAATGAAAGATGACATCTGGACTTTCTCAGATGCTTTTCTCAGAGCCCTTATTTCTACTTTTCGTTTCCATCATAATCACCTTTCCCTTCGCTGCAGGATCACTTGGACTGGCAGTGAACTTTCCCTTTGGAGGCAAGATCATCAGGGTAAACATAGACTCACACGATTGACTTAAAAAGTAAAACAAAACACTTATGCAGTGTGGTGCATAAGTGATACTGTCTGAACTGTGAGCCACTGGTCACGTGAAGATGCCCCGCCAGCAAACCACTTAGCCATGCGACTTTGTTCACATATGTGGAAGTAACTAGTTCCCGAATTATTAATTTAATTATTCAATTATACATTATCCTTACAGGGATCCTTGAGAGCCAGTTCTCAGTAGGGAACACAGTAAGTCGGGTTATTAGTAACCCAGGGATTGCCTCTCTGTATTTTTTCTATGAAGCATAAAAGGTGCATGTTAAAAAAACTTACCAAAATATTATACCCTCAATGAATCCCCAACATTAAAAAAAGACTTACCAAAATATGAAAGGTAATTTGGGGTGATAATTTTGAGGGGTTGTTTTGTGGAGAAGTTCATAGGTGAAAGGGGCCTTGTTGACAGTTTCCAAATTTTCTACATTGACTACTTTATAGGATTTAAAATAAATTGATAAATGAATATCAATTAAAATAATAAAGGACATGAGGAATACCATGTTAAGTTCAGGAAACAGTAAACAAAAGTGTATTATTTTAACCCCTAAAAATATGACTAGATGCAGGTTACTTTTAATTATTCACAAATCAGTCAGGGAAAAATTACCTTCCTTAATTTTGCTTGACTGCTTTTCACTATAGATTCATGTTTTCTTTCCTCTTTAGATTCGCCTTCTACACAAAGCCTCATATGATCTCTTATTCCCACTCTTCAGAATTCCATGTTAGAGTGGGAATTGTTTTATGCATTTCTCCCTCCCACTAAATTGCCAACAACTTGGTAGCAGGGACGGTATCCCTGACTGCAGGCTTCTCCACACCCAACTTTCCTCCACACTGCAGGCAGAATTTTTTCATGTAATAAAAATTGAAATAACATAATATCTTTTGGAAATTCTTTTTCCCTTATTAGTTGGATTTCCCTAGTTTTGCTGTTGTAATAAATAACCCTTAAATCTTAGGAGCTCACAGAAACAAAGGTTGATTTCCTCTTTGTGCTACAAGTCGGCTGGGAGCAGCTGTGGCTCCACTCCCATGTATTTTTCATTTCAGAATTCATACAGGAAAAACATTGGGAGGAGAGTAATGGCAGAATCAGCAATAGCTCTAAAGGCGTCTGCTTAGATGTTATATAAATCCCTGTGTCTTGTAGACTACTGGAAAAGAGTGTCCTGGTGCCACACCCTGTGTCGGTGAGGTATAGTGTGATCCTGCCCCGGGGAAGGGCCTATAAACATTTGCAAACAATAATACAATCTGCCTCCAGATAAAATAACAATAATGCCTTCTCTATAATTTCATATGAGTTTTGCAGGTATTAATACATGAAATGAGGAAAGCTAGCAGGCCTTGCTCACTTGTACTTGCTAGTTTAATGATTATTTGTTTGCAAGAGAAACGTAACACAATTTTATAGTCTAGTTTGGACAGAAGAGAAATAAGAGGCCTTAAACTTCTGACAAGATCAATGTGTCTTGGCAAAATTGGACCTGGGTCACACAGTTAGCAGAAGCATATTTTAAAAATTGAGCAGGAAGCTTGGGAACATCGTAACTCTCCAATAAATCAGAATGAGTATTTCTTAGGTTTTCTGTATGTTAAACCCATTTTTAATGTGGACCCGAAGAAACCATTTATAAGCCCAAAATGGCTGATGGCACAACCTAAATTCTCCAACGCCAAGGAATTCTATAAACATATCCTCTAACTCAATGGAGTCCACGAATAATCCAGAAAACAGCCTAATTCCTTAGATGATTTTATCTTGGATCATATTGGTTCCCATGAATAGCCAGAATATTTCCAACACTTCAGATATTTTTCTTAAAAATGCTACAGCAGTTACATTTTGCTGATTATTCCCCCTTGATTCTATAGTGTAATGAATGTTTAGTGAGTAAAAATTAAGCCACAGCACTTCGTAACTCATACGTCACTAGAAAATAATTTTCAAGCAGACTTTACTAACGTATATTTTGAAAAGACCCTTTGGATTATTAGAAAACTAAACTAAAATGTGGAGCATTTTTAGGAGTGAAGTCTTATTTTATTTAACTACAGTAATTTGATCTAGGTTTAGGCTTAGAAGATATCTTTAGAAACTATTTTTAAAGATTGGATAAAAATTATTTGTAATTACCATATCAATTGTTTGTTTATGTAGATGCTGCCAAAGTATTTAGGAGTGCTTTACAACAGTTTCTTTTCTTAAATATATTTATTTTACAGTTTTATTTACATTTACTAGCCTGGCAAAACCTTTCATCATAAATCTATGAGAGACACTGGTTTTCTTGTAATTGAAAAAATACAAGCAAAGCTGTTATTTTGCATCACACAGACAAAAGAAAAAAAAACACTCAGTTGCTTTTTAAACATTAAAAAAAGAAACCAATTTAAGATATGCTGCTTGTACATAGAGAACAAATCTTTTCTTTCTGTTTTCTTTGGTAAAAAATACTTGCAAGTAATGAAGATATAGATGGATATTGGAACATCCTGTAGATATATTGATATGACGTTCTAAATGTATGGTTATATACAGTGATATAGTTGTGAATACATGCAAACACGTGTATGTGTAAGCGTGTTAGATGTAGGTCTATAGATTATTTTCTTATGATTAATCATTAGAAACACATCGCTTTCTCTTTCCTGGGAAGGTTGTATAATATATAAATGTATTGTTTGGGGGAAGAACAAAGCACAGAATGCACAATAACCACTTATCCTGGGCAAATAAAAGTAGACCAAACAGCTCAACTGGCCTTTCTGGACAATACCACAGAGCAGCATCAACCTCAAACAACTGACTTCGACCCTCAACTCTACTCAGAAAAGTTACTCACTGTTGAAAAGTATATATTCAAAATGTCATGAAATTGGTCGCAGCGTCACATGTTGATGACTTTGTTTGCATATGGCAGATTAAAGCTGCAGAATCTCTTCCTGTAAGCAACACTATCTTCTAAGCTCATTGAGCCCATGATGTCTGTCTGTCACATGGTGATGCTCTCTATAACAGTGTGCTGCCACCCTACTTGGTAAAATTTACTGATGTACACAAAACAAAGAGAGGGCTTCTAAGAGCCCTGAGCATCAGACTTCCACATGTCAACAGAAACCTCAAAACTGAAGATAGGCTGCAATTCTGATTCAATGTCCAAAAGACTTCATCATTTCGGTTGTGAATAATTAAAGAAATACTTAAAGCGGTCAGATTAACTCAGAGCTTTTGTTTTAGCTTCTATTTATGGTTGCAAAAGTGTGTCAGTTATAAGTGTACTGAACTCATCTGTGTTTGCTAACTCTGTTCACTGGATGATGCTGCTGGGAATGATCACTTTGAATTGAAATATGCTTAACTACACTTAAAGTTTTAAAACAGCAGTGTTTTTTAGGCAAGGTGAACACATGATAACAGTCATTGCATGGTTGTAAATTTCTTAAGTTAATAGTTGTATGTTACAAACAGTATCAAGTACAAGCCAAACTTCTTATATTTTTTGCATTAAACATGAACTGGGTTACTGTAAATTTCAACATATGACATCTCATTTCAAAAATTATTTTCCATAGGCAGTTATTTATACTTTTAGGCATTTTAATTTCTTGAATTAAAGGACGCAATGTAGGTAAAGATATTCCTATATTTTCAAGTTCTCTTTTGATTGGTAAGGGACAGTGCAGGCCCATCTGTTTTGCAGCAAAGAAAGCCCCAAACCATCTGTGTAGAACCACATGCCAGCTAAAACACAGAGATATGCACAGTTTTTTTGTTATGAAAAATTTTGCAGTATTTTTTTCTGTATTAGTGTGAATAAATTAGCAACAACTAAATTAAAGAAATCTTTAGAGAACATATTAACTTTCTAATGCCTACAATAAATTATATTCATTTAAAAATTATTAAAGTTGCATTGTCCCCATATGAATTCTTCCTTACTGCTCTGATTTTGATATTGAAAGTTAACTCCTATCTGCAAAATAAATAGCTTCATTATTGGTACATGTAAGTTTTCTTTTATAAAATTGTTTTTGATTGAGCAATAATTTGACGTTCAAACAGTAAATAATTGTGATTTTTTAAAATTTAGCTATAAATAATAGCATAGTAAGATGAAGGATATAGTTATAATTCATATAAATATTATATGATTTACATAGTAGATGCATTAGTATAGTACATAAAAGTGTTATATGGTTTTTTTTTTTAAGTTTTTGTTTTCTCATTTTCCATTGAAGTAACTCTGCAAAACTATTTTTTTAGATTCTACTAGCTTACTTGAATATATGAAATAATTTCTACTTCTCAGAAGCCAATGCAAATATTGAATAATCCATTAACTGTTAATTATATTTTATGATTCTCTAATTCTGAAGAATTATGTTAACTTTTGTAAATACTTCTATATTTATAATATTTCACACAGTAAAATAATGGGCTTTTGCCTAAACCAAGTTGGCTATCCAGGCCGTTTTTTGCCAAATGAGAAAAATACATACTGGCCAGAAATCTTAAAAAGCATTACAAATAATCAATTTTCTGATCGCTAGCAAATCTTTTATCTTCATCCTGCTTTAGTTTATAGGTGATTGCTATTTGTTGAGTTACAAAACTACAAATAACAGAGATATGCTTCTTAATGCCCGGTAAGTATTGATGAAATATGTCACTTATTCTTTCAGGGAGACCTTTTCTATTACGCTTTACATTGGTGTCGAAAATGCTTATTATCTGTTTGAAAAACATTAAAAGCTTTAAATTCAAGCAGCTCATTTTTCATTTTGTTAATTGCATAACATACTAATGCTGCACTAGGTTGATTCTTTCAGTGGTATAATGATGCAACAATATTTACATACCAACTCTGGTTTTCCTTTAATGGTTTCTATAACAAGATCATAATTTCCTTTAGCGTAATCACTGGCAGATTTATTTGGCGTCCCATCTTCGCTCGGCTCTGGCTTGGGGGCCTGGGAGAGAGAGCATACAACTTCCTCTCTCTCTTACCCTTGAGTACAGTCTGCTCAGAGGCAGTTGCTGCGGGTCAGGGTTACTCGCCCACCAAACTTCCAAGTTTAAAAAGCTGATAGGATAAGGTAAAGGTAAAAACTGACTGATTGCTTTAAATTCTGCCCAGAAGCTTTAACAAATTATTTTACCCAGTGCAATTTTACTGCACAGCAGAGATGTGAATATGTAAGAGTGGGAGGTTGGAGGGAAATTAACTGAACTAGTCTCAATAGGTTCATAAGAGAGGTGATATTATGAAAAAGAACATTGTGATATTCAAGCCTCTTCATTAGGCACTCGCTGTTAATCTAAATACTGATGCTGAGATCCATGGGTTCAGGCCAGACCTCTTACCATACTGCCTGAGAAGTCCTCGTGACCTGTCCTCCACCCACTACAATCAAGAAATGCTTTATTTTGCTGTGGCACTCGCCAGATAGGGATGAAAAAATTCATATTCTGAATTTTTATTTTCCCACATTAAAAAAAAAAAAAAAAAAAAAGAGATAAGGATTTGTCTGGCTACTTTGCTCAACATGCCTTGGGAGCAAATGAAAACACCGTAATCTGACATTCCAAATTTAGCTCCATTTGTCCTGCAGAGAGACATAAAATCAAAAAACAAAAAACAATTTCAAGCTGTCTCTTGAACTGAGCCGATTTCAGAGAAAAACTCCACTAATAGGAGCACCACAGATTGGTGTGACTTGTGCTTTGGATGACATTGTCTGAGATAACTTCACAAACCTCTCATTATGTTTCAGAGATAGTTTGTTAAATGTCTAGATTCTTTTCAATCAAGTAGCAAGTGACCTGTTTGAAACCACAGTAACAGCAGAGTTTTGAAAAGAAAAACTCTTCACACACGATGGAGCTGGGCAAAGCTGTGATTTTCTGCCTGGCTGGAACACGGTCTATGAATCAGTTATAAGGTTAATCAATCTGAACTAAAATGTAAAGAGATAGGCATAAAAGATACAAGCAAAATGAAAGCCTTCACGTCTCAGAGGAACACGTATTTATATGTGCTCACAGTAGACACTCGTGCTAATTTCAATCCCATCATGAGATTTCTAATGGCTACCTGAAGTGTTCATTCATTTTGCTGTAAGTCATCCCTTTTTGAAAATGAATCGGAAATATACCTCAAAACCTATGGCACAGTTCTGAAAGCGATCCTTAGCATGTTAAGAGCTGACATAATTACTCATTGCAAGTGATAATGGAAACACGTTTAATATTTTATGTTCTTCAAATAATTGAAACTCCAAGCAGGGCTTATTTCAATTAACTTGTGAAGCAAAATAAATATCTAACTTAGTTGGCATTCTGTATTTAAAATCTATAATTTAAATGATATGTAATTAGTGTTCTCTCTTAAAAAACAAAACAAAACTATTCTCTACAGAGAGTGGGTCAGAGCTTTATTTTACTTTATTCTTTGAAGGGACCATTTGTTGTTGAGGTTTTTTTCTTTCTACATTTAATCTGCTCAAAAAGTGTCAAACTGAGCTGCTCTGATACCTGCACAGTCAAGACTTCCTACTATTTTATAATGTATGTCTGCTTATGAAAGTCTTCAAGACATCCTAGACTTAGGCAAACAGTGTCCAAATGTACCATATTTAGCTGCTATCTCAAAATCTCCCGAGCTGTCAATTGAGGTGTTAAAGAGACCATTTGTAAAGCTTGGCTGGGAATTGCCATTATTGACTGGAATGTGTGTTTATCATTCCATTCAATGATGAAAGTAGAACGCGTAGCATATGAGTAAATGTCAGCAGATGTTTCTTTTAAATGGCCCGATTTCAACCTCCTGTTGTTTGTCTTGAATACAAATATTAAAAAAGGGAAAAAAAGGCAGAATTTTGTATGACATAAGTGCAAGGGTAGTTCGGTTTTTCGAAAAACAACAAAAATAATGGCTAAAATATCAGACGGAGAGAGTGAAGTAGATTAAAGAGTTAGTTGGCTCGGCTTGGCTGTTCTTCCACGTAGGTCTAGAAAAAGGAGAGATTTTCAGAATGTGGTTATAACAAAATTTAATCCCATGGATTTTGGGGTTTAACAGCTGGTATTAAAGATTTTTTTTTTTAATCACCAAATTTGGTTACTGAATGGAGGGCATTGAGCCTGGGTAGGTGTCCTAAAAATCTTTATCTCTTATTTAGAGACACTGAGTAGAGACAGACAGTAGCAAATGGATATTGTTTTCTTCTAAACTCTTACTTTGAAAGACAGACATTGCATACAGAAAGCATATTTTGTATATTACAGTGAGAAAAAAATGGAACCTAAATTCAGTGGTATACTAACAAAATAGACATTTTAGATGGAAAGACTCAGAATCATCTTTTGTTCATTTCTATGACAATCTTTGTCACTATTGTGTATTTTGTGTAATTCCTGTGGTGTGCTTTGGAGGGCTGTAAATATTTAGGTGTCATTTGAAGAGGTGTAAAATGATGAGAGAAAAATTCTGGGTGGGATGTAAGAGCTGGAAATGTAACTTTAAAAATCAAGCACTCATATTAACATAAATTTCCAACATGATTGGTCTAAAATACTCCAAAGCAAATTTTCGATATAATATATCTTATAATAAAATTGTTCAGATTTTGTTACCATTTCCACTTTATTTAAATGATAATAATTTGTACTTCAGATTGTTAAGGAGCACTACAGGCTAATGCTTACGTCTGTCAAAAACAGAACTTTCAGAACCACTGAAGTTATGAGCAAAGGATGTTCCAAGCTTCAAAAAGGGCAGTGACTCAGGGCCGGCTTTTTATCTCTGGCTTTCCTTTTGGAAGCGGAATTGTTTGTAGCCACTGTTAGTTGTGGGCACAGATATTGCATACACAATTAGCCATTTCTCTTAATTTTTAAAGTATAAATGCCTAATTGCTTGTGCAATTAAAGGAAGCACAAATTTTTCTGCCTGTAAAATAGAAGGCTAGGGTTGAATATAAATTAAACTCATTAGTATAATTTTCTGACTTATATATCAACAAATTTTATATGTTTTTCCTAAATGTGGTGTTTCTGTAATATTGATCAAAATGCCATCCTTAAAAATGGAATATGTTTTTATACAATGTTCAATGACCCTTAAGACAGAGAACTTTAAGGCAGTCATGCTAATCACATATCAAGTTTAATAATTTGATAATCAAGCCTTGAATTTTTCAAAAAAGGAATAAAATCCTTTATTTACTGAACCTTTATGGTGGGATAATTCTGTACTTGTTATGATAACGCCTCTGAAATTCAATAGTGAACCTACATCTGCTTTTTTTTTTTTTTTTTCACTTGTTGACATATATACACTATCCATCCTTGCAGGTCAGAAATAGCAAAAACTATGCCTACCTGCCTTTCTGTCATTGAGAAGAAAACATTCCCCAGCCATTGCTCCATTCCCACCAGACACTTTCAGTACCAAACTCACATCTTTCATCACTATGCACACTTTACACATTCCTTCAGTTCAACACCTCACATAACCTCTTTCCATCACAAATATAAATTGTAGCTCCTTCTCCAAAAATAAAGAACAGCCACTTAGAGTCATCTTCCCCCTCATTCTTTTCAATCTCCCCCCCCCCCCCCCATTTTCCTAGTCCTCGTTAGTTCCTTCCTGATCTGGGCACACACACAGATCCCTCCACTAATATGTCAAAGACACCTATTCCCAGTCTCATCCTCATCTGGGAAAGTCTTTGGCATAGGAACATGAAATGCCTATTAATTAACTCTGCTTGATTTTACCATGTTTAACCATGAGCAACATTATGTTCTAAAGCTCTGTGATGATGAAAAGGAATTATTAACTAGCTAAAGAGTTATGTGGATGATTCAAACGTGAAAAGACCTGAGAAGAGCTGGGTTTTAGTTATACCTCATTTGTCACAATAGGAAACAAGACGCACAGAGGGCAAAGGGCCTGGGCTGTGTTTGGCATAGAAAGGTCAAGAGTCCCTTCCGTTGCTCTGCCTCCACACATATGCCAGAGCATGACTGCCCCTCCCAGGTCAAAGGGCACAGTGCTTAACCTTTCTGAGCCTCTGTTTGCTATTGCAAGCGAACCAAGCGCAGCCACAGAAGTGGAAGGGACACAGCAAGCATTCTTGCACAGGGCCGTGCAGAGGAAAGTGTTTACTAGGAGTTTACTAGAACTGGACCAAATTAGGATAAAATTTACATCTAATCTACAAAGAGGAAAAAAATCATTATTAAATAGCAATTACCCTTTTGTAATCATACATCTCATATTTCAGCAGTAGATCCAGAGAAATAGGGGTTCTTGATGACAAGCTACCTTCACTCTTACTAAGCTGTTTTCAGCTGCTGACTATAATTAATGCCACTTTTTGACTCAAAATAAGCCAAAAAAAATACAAGGCCAGAAAAAAAAATGGCACCTTCTTTAAGGAAATAGATTCAATAGAAAATTTGGGAATTTGATGACATATATTCTTAATACCAAAAGGGATGGCTACTTAAGATATAAGGATTACCATTTTCTTAATGTTTCCTTTCACATGGAAGCTGGAAGTGTTCCTCATGTCTTCAGAAAGAGGTTTAGGAAATAACTTGTGGGGGACACTGAATTAGATCATCTTAAGCAAATTTCCCTTTCTAGGAATTCACAGAGTCTGTTAATATCACTTTGTGACCCTATACACTTGGGGTTTGGGGGTTAGGGGATAGTACACAGGAATTTTAATGTAAATTAGACTATATTTTTTTGAAATATCTTAAGGGACTAGTGTTCTAGGAAACTTTTTGTACCTGATCTAGCTTAGTACTATAACACTACAATTGATTAACAAAAAGTTAGCATATCCTACTTAAAACCAGCAAAAAGCAAAGGGTTCTGATACACAGGCAAGAGTTACTTTCACTCTTCCATGATAATCTCAGCAGTCATCATGGTTCTCATACCAACAATTTTTTATTGGGTTTTTCAATTTTTGTCTTAACTTGGTGTGTTGTTAAGAGTGGTTCAGAGTTTTAGGTTTGGGGTTTCTGATAAATCGAATAGCCATAAATGCATATATTACAGAGAATCTTGAGAAGGGAGAAGTTCAATGTACTGGGACCTTCAGGGAAGAGTCCACCAAGGGAAGGCAGGGTTAAGAAGCATTAGACACCCACTGGCTCTAAACTCTATCTTACCCAGGGTACCAACAATTCTCATCAGATAGGGCAGAGTGTTGGAGGCAGAGAATAGATAGAAAAATGACCAAAATGTTTGTACAAACACTGGGTTGAGAACTTTCACAAGATATTTTGTTTATTGCCCCAACCGCTTCAGAAGGTAAGTATTGTCATCCTGATTTTCCAGGAAAGAAACCAAAGGTATTTCTACCTAGGAAGCATTAGTCAAAGTGTACATTTTTTTCTCAGAGCTAATACACTGGGCAGGTTAGGGAAGAAAAACTGAAATTATAGTTACCAAAGGACCAGAAGAAAGGAAAGATAAAGGCTAAAAATGCACAATTGTGCAAGTGTATTGTAAGCAGACAGCAGCAAAAGCACTTTAATCCTTCAGTAAATTATCACTGATAGTAAATATATGGGGTTTTAGCAGTTAGAGATGGTCAAGTTTTAAGCAAATAAAAGAAGAGAGGCTTAGAGTTTCCAAGTATCCTCAAGTCTCAGCATTCATTGACTTAGGGACTTTGATAAGTCTGTGATTATAAAGGGAATTTCTGATGTCTCTACAGGTGCTTTGACACAGCTATCAAATCCACCTCTCACAGGGATCCTCAGGTCACTGTACTCTTATGTTGAGAATTTTTGCTTCTTTTTCCGTGATCTAAAAAACCGATTAAGAGCATTAAGAATTCCAGCAAGAAATTCTTATATTCTAAAGATTTCTTATCTCTCTCAATATCTCAACATTTTGTTCTTCAGACATCCTTAAGAGCAATGTGTTTTCTATATTTTTTTCATTTGCTTGCAAAGGTTGTTATCAGAAACATAAATTTCTTTGGCTTAAAGAGCTTTCAAAGTGATATCATAAAAAGGGAGGGGAAAGACATTATTATCAGACATGCATAGTATTTCAATAAAAAGCAATTGAATTTTTATTTGGACACTATTTACATATAAATCTTTACTATTTATAAGAGTACAAGATACATAGTTTATGTTTTCTACTCTAGTAAAATGGCCAAAAGTGAAAAAACTCTAATAATGTCAAACCCTATAAAATAAAACTGGCAATTTTAGATATACTAAAATTGTACTCCTCCAAAAGTTACTATCTGACTCATTATCTTTATATACTAACATTGTCACAGTTAAATCACTATCTATCAAATATAGGAACAGAATGGTACAACATAGAATGAGCCAGATATGATCAGATAACTTTTAATCTATGCAATTGTAAATCTCATATTAATGAGAGGTTCCACATCAGAAATTAGTAACAGGAGGTATCTTACAGATGGATGGTGATAAAAAATTCCAATTTAAAATGGAAGTAGCAGTAATGCAAATTAGTGCAAAGTGGAACTTTTGTTCACAAAAAAAATTAAGGTCATATCACATAGATTTAGAATTGTGTTAATTCTAGACATCATCAGCAGTCAGTCTCTTTGAGAACCTCAATCATTCATCTTTCTGAGATGATGTTAAAATTATCTTAGACAAGTGCCTTATTCTACTTGGCACTCTTCAAGTCCCTCCACCTTGACCTGTATACTGACATACTCTTTCAAATGTTTCCAAGTGAGAAGCTATAACCTAAAAGCTTATTTTTAAAAAGAAAACATTTAGAAAATAAAGTTCAATGCCTACAGAGCTTAAATATTCTGTGTGAATACCAGCCCTGGACAGAAATTTTTCACTGAGGAAATCAGAGCTTTGAAGCATTTGGGACCAAAGGAAAAGAATATTTCCTCTCAAACATTTCCAGCTTAAAATATGTGGTGAGGAAACTGGAATTTTCAAAACTGGAAAAAAAAAAAAAAAAAAAAAGAGAAAACATTTTGGCTGATAAGATGCTCCTGAATAAAATATTATCTGAAACAAATGTTTAAGTCAAGAAAACACCTGCCAATGTAGATGTGCCCTTCAATAAATATGGTGTCTCCATCCTCACTTAACAAGTTTCTTAGCAATGAAATGTTGGCATTAAATTTAAACATAAGTGCAGTATAAAAGAGGCATATAGCTATATCTTATGGACATGGTGTTATAATAGCTAGATCAGGGATTTTCAATGTTTTGAAGTCACAATATTTTTATATTAACACCATTTAGAGATCATAATTAAGCAGTAAGGTGTTTAATGATACAGATGAAACAATAATAATGTAACCACAATGGCATAAGTCTGTTGCTGGTAATTTATGTAAAAGGAGGAATCTGAATATAAGACTCATGATGCTATTAGAGCAGTAAAAGCTTGAGGATAAAAACCATCAATGATATAATAATATTTTAGTATTCCTTATTATGTTTAGTTTTCTGAATCATATAAAACATCAACACCGTTTTCTTATGTAAATGGCAACACATGTACTTTTTGTTTTCGAATGGATCCTTGAGTACTATAGAGATGAATGTCTTTGTAGGATGAAGGTGACAAAATAATTTAGGGATACAAATACAAATGGATTTATTCATTCATGGATATACATATAATATCCTTTCTAAAACACAGTATTAAATAAAAAACCTATAATTTCTAATTTAAAAAATCCAATGGCTATTACACTTGCAAACCAGTAAACCTGACAGACACTTGTACAATCTTAACTTGAAGGAAAATGTAAACGTTCTGAAGCTGAAAAATTTAAATTGTCAAAATGAAAAAAACCAGATGCACCTAGGTTGAAAAAAATGTTTCAAAGTATAAGAATAGCTTAATTACTATGACATTGTTCTAACATATCCCCCAGATTGCAATTGGTTTGAGGGGAAAAGAAGTCTTCAGAATCTACTCAAATCTATATATTGATAACCAGGAAAATGTAATTTGAAGATCTGTGCAAATATTTAATGAAAAAGCAAGTTTTTTTCCTTTGAAAGTGTGTGTATAATGTAATCACATTAAAGTTATTTTATGCAAGACTGCCATAATGGTTTGATTGAGATATGTTAAAGCTTTCCACCTGAAACATCTATCTTCTTATATATCAGTTTACCAGAGCAACTATTTAATAACACACACCTTAAAAAGATGAGGTACAGGTCAGATAAATTATTGGAAGGATAAGAAGGAGGGGAAAAAATAAAATTAAACCTCCCTGAGAATGAAGAAACTAAAATATAGAGTGGGGGGGTTCCAACCTTTTCTTTTTCTCTAACACACGTTAGAAGAATAACAGTTATCTTGGGCCACACAGTAAGCATACAAACACTAATGAAAGCTGATTAGCAGAAAGAACGTCCATGCATTGTTTTCATGATGTCAAACACCACAGAAAAGCAAAACTGTTCTCACAAAATGAGCATGCGGCCTGCTGACATGTGGGTCAGACAACCCAATGTCCAACTAGCTATTCGTCATTTGGATTAAGGACCTAAGATGGGCATTGGGGCAAATAGTGATTATGTAATGACAAAAATGTAACAAGTGCTGCAGGTAGAAGTTTCGAAAATATTTTCTCTATCAGAACTTACTTAATGTCTGGCTCATGAGTAAGGGATCCCAGGGTTCACTTCAGTTGTGAAGTATTTTACATACATTATGTATAAAGTTTATATCAATTCTTAAAACAATTGACTACTATTATTCTAAAGTCAGTCTAACAATATTCATTGTTCATTATATTACTGAAGGGATTTCCTAAAGAAATCCAAATTTCATCCAAGAGAATGTAATCATTGAGACCCCAAGAGCCAACTATATTATTCTGCTGCCCTGAGGAATGTTTTTCTCTATTTGTTTTCACTGTATAACTAAAATACCACATACCAAAGTGCTAATCAATATCTCAAAACATGATTGTGCTTTTAAAGCATATAATACATATATTTTTAACGACAATGACAAGTTACTTGATTTAAGCAATACAATGTGCATACTCAAGAAAGGATATTCCAAAGGTTATGCACTGGAATTCCTTATAATACAAAGGGACATGGAGTTTTATGTGATTTATTCTAAAACAAATTATTAACTATAAAATATCAGTATTTTCTAATCCATCCTCTCTAAAAACAAATGTACATAGGAAGCTATTTCCACTCCAAATATTAGGGAGCTGCTTATATAAGATTAAAACTCTAGCTGAGAACAATTTGAAAAAGCTGAATAACATGCAGAATGAATTTGAAGGCACTGGCGAGCTGCTAGGGAAGCCAGGTCTTGGAGGGCATCCTTGGGGGAGAAAAAAAGGAGTTTATCAAAACTAACCACTTTTTTTAATACTTCTTTTCCCCTCAGGACAGCTACCAATTTGGGGGTTAGAGAAGGCAGGTAGAGGCTGTCTACAAACAAGCAAAGAAGTTTTAGGCCATCTCAAGGGACAAAGAAGGCAAAAATGGGAGTTTTGTGCTAGTAAGTGAGATAGGAATCTGAGGAGCCCAGAATCTAAAGAAAAAGAATCTGGATTAGTCCCATTCTTTTCTTCAAGAAAGTTACTAATTAAGCTGCATTGAGCAGCAGGCAAATAAGGCAGGCATAAAGGAGATATAAAGCTTAACAGTATATTGACATTCTCATGGTCCTGAGAAGACTCTCACCTAGGTGTAAAGGAAAATAAAAATCTCAGGACTTTCCCTTAAAAAACTCCTTACGTGAAAAGGAAAGTCAAGCCTGGAGACTGAATTCGTGTAATGCTTCCTTCCAAATAAATAGCTATTACTAACAATATCCATTATCCAGATTCCCATGGAAAGGTAAAAAGGCCCAAGGCATCTATGAAGAAGCTCTGCCACAAGAGATTCTGAAGAAAATTCTTTGCTAACCTCCCATAAACCTGGCGATTATAACTTAAGGTCTACAATCTAAGCCCAGCTCCTGAAACTAAAGTCTGCTAAATTCCACACTGATGAGGAGGATTGTAAGCTTATATATTCCCAGGTACAGAACTGAGACAAGACAAGATCAATTATTTTTACACCTACCCAGAGATGTTGGCATTATCAATTCTTCCTTCTCATCTCTTTGTCTTCAAACATTCACCTTATCTTATGTAAAATATAGATTTCCAGAGCACTAATTGAAGTCTCACAAGAATAAAATCATTCACCTTATTACCATCTTTCTAACAGCCTTCTTCCTTTAAAGAAATATATACACACTAAACCTCCTCAAACCCTCTCTGGAAAAAAACAGCCATAGATGTGTCTGTGGCTCATGTTTTTCCAAGGCATGGTCTAAATCTGGCTTAATAAGCCTTAATTTATTGTGATCCTTGTCTCAGTCACTCATTTCAAATATCATGGGAAACCTAGAAAGCTAGCTCCTTGAAAAGATGCCAATAAGAAAAATGCCAAAACTACAAAGAGAAAAAAACAGCTCAATCCATTGTTGGACTTATATGTTTCATCCTTTTTTTGCCTGCCAGAAGGTGGGGTAAATCTTCTCTGAAATGAGATAACAAATTGGTTCTTACAATCAAACACAATGACTAGGATTCTTCAACTTAAAAAAAAAAAAAAAATGCACTCTTGTCAAGGAAAAAGTATCAAAATAAGGAGAAAATAATGACAAACCAATGGGCGATATAAATATTATCAGAAATAGAATTTAAGATAAATGTGTCAATAACTTCAAGAAAATAGACAATTTAGTGGATTTTAGCATATGATTTGAACTTATAAAAAACAAATAAAAATTGTAGATCTAAAAAATACAGTAACTTAAATTTAGATTTCAAAAGATAAGCTTAACAGTACTTTGGAAAGAGTTAAAGAAGAGATTACAAAGTTGGAAGATAGATCAGTAGGAAATTTCCATACTAGAGCATGAGAATATAATGAATGAAAAGTACAGAAACAGCATAAAATATATTTGGACTATGATTTTTAAAAATTATGACATAAATGCAATTTGTGTTCCAGAATGGACAAAAGAGGTGATATTGGCAAATGCAAAATTGTGGATATTATCCCCAAGAATGCCTCAATGATGAGGAAAAACTACAAGGACAAATCCAGGGTGTCCTATGTATCTGAAGCAGGATAAATGTAAAAAAAATATATGCACAAAGAAAATCACAATGAGGTTCCTCAGCACAAAAGTATCAAAATCCATAGACAAAGAGAAAAATGTTAACACTAAGAGAGTGAAGAACATCATTACTTTTAAAGAAGTGAAAGTAACAATGGAAGCCAGAAGGTAATACAACAGTTTTAAAATGCTAAAAGAGAAAAAAACCCCACTAAATTATAATTTTATACCCAGATCATATGTCCTTCAAAAATGATGATGTAAGAATACAAAAAATAAGATTAATTACTAACAGTAGATTCATATTTTTAAAAATATTGAGATATTTTATCAAAATAAGAATGAACCCAAGAAGCATATAAAAATGCAGAAAGTAGTGAAGAGAAATAGTGAAAGTAAATATGTGTATAATCTAAATAAATATTAAATCTACAAAAAGAAATTACATATTTTTGTAGTTTAAAATATAGCTAGAAGTAAAATGTGTGGCAATATTAATATAAAAGGCAAGAAATAAACAAATGGAGATAAAGTGGTTTATGAATCTTATATTTTCTGTATAGTAACAAGAGTACAAATTTTTAAATACACAATCCTACCACTGGGATTGGTATACAAATACAGGGATAATACTGGGTATCTATCCAAAGGAAAAGAAGTCATTATATCCAAAAGATAATTGCACTTGTATGTACACACAACACAGTTCACAATTTCAATGATATGAAATCTACCTAAGTGCCCATCAACTTATGAGTTGATAAAGAAAATGGGACCATGGAACACTATTCAGCAATAAGAAAGAATTAAATAATGTCTTTGGCAGTAACTTGGATGGAATTGGAAGCTATTATCCTAAGTGAACTAACTCATGACCAGAAAACCAAATACTGAATGATCTCACATATAAGTGGGAGCTAAGATAGGGAATGTGTAATCAGAGTGGATGACGTTAATAGACATCAGAAATTCCCAAGGGGTAGAGAGAGAAGGGCATGAGGCATGAAAAGCTATCCATTGATGTATATTGGGTGCAATATACATTATTTGGAAGACAGGCTCACTAAAATCCCAGACTTACCCATAAAACGATTCATCCATCTAACACAAAAACATTTGTACTCACTAAATCTAGGAAAAGAAAAAAAACAAGAAAACAGAAAAAATGCTTATATTTGTCTTTTATATCCATTCATTCCAACTTATATAAACAGCTACCAATGTAGAAAGAAACATGTTCTCACAACATAGCCTCACTTTCCAATTATGTAATGGTGTTTTTTCATCAAACTTTTCCATTCACTTAAAGTAAACATATTATTTAAGTTATAGAAAATAAAATATGATCATAAAATAAGGATGTATGCTATAGAATCATCAATAAAAATTATAGTGAAGTATAATTACCAAACTAGCTAGAGGTGAGGGGGCAATTTGATGGAAATATGTGGTCAGTGAAAAATAAGGAAAAAATAAAAGTAACATCTAACAAGTAGAATAAATAGGAAATTAACTGTAGCACAATAAACACAAACTTGAATGTCTCAGCAATTGTATTAAATATAAAGGGACTAAATAAACCATTGTGGAAACAAAATTGTGAGATAATTTTATTGAAAAGCCCAATTCTATTATATGAAAACACATGCACACACAAACACACACACACACACACACCTTCTTAAATATAGCAAAGAAGTTGAAATTAAAGGGTGAAAAGACATATATCTCACAAATGCTAATCAAAAGAAAAGTAACATAGCTATCCTGACAAGGTAGACATTCTAGCAAGTAAAAGTATTACAGATAAAGAGAGTATTTTCTAATAATAAAAGTATAGCAGTTTTAAATTTATGTACACCTAATAACATTGCTTCGAAATATACAAAACTATATAAAAGAAAATGGACAGAAATACAGGGATAATTCACAAACCAACTTCTGTTATTACTAATACAAGTGGATAAAATACTAGTAAGATATAGAAGATTTTGGCAAGGAAATAAAAACTCATGAGCTAAATTGCCTTGTTTACAACACAGAATATGCATTCTTTCAAGTACACAGGGAACGTATACCAAAATATATCGTGTTGTAATTAATGATGGTATAGATTCAACACATTTCACACAATTGAAATCTTGGTGCATATGATGACCTCATCGTTATTAAATTAGAAAATCCACAAATGATTAAAAATTAATCAATGTTTCTAGAAATAGATTGAAACTTTCTTAATCTATTAAAAAGTCCCTAGATAAAACCCATAAGTAAATATCAAACCTAATGGAGAAACACAGAAACTTCTCTTCATGAGATTGGGAAAGACAAAGATGTCCATTAGTGCCTCTTCTATTCAACATCTAGTCAGAGTAATAAGCAAGAAATATAAATAAAATATGTAAGGATTAGAAAGAAACAACAAAAAACGGTATTATTTGCAGATGAATGTAACCCTCTACATATAAAATCCAAAGGTTTCTTCAGTAAACCAACTAGGATTTATAAATGAATTTAGCAAAAAGAAAAAAAAAGAATAAATAATAACTAAAAAGCAATGGTATTTCTACACATTGCTAAAAATAATTAAAAATGAAATTATAAAATATACACATATGATTTGCACAGCATCCAAAAAATATAAATACCAAAAGAAAAAACTAGTAAAATAGGTATACCTGTATAACACCAAACATGATTGAGAACAATTAGACAATAAAAACTACAAATGAAAGCATTGATCACATTTCTGAACAGAATACAATGTTGAAAAGATAGCATTTTCCCCAAAAGGAGACATAGATTCAATCAAAATTCTAGCAGATATTTTTAAATATGGAAATCAGCAAAAGATAAATTTAAAATCCATATGGAAAAGCAAAAAGATAAGAAAACCAAGATTCTCTTTAAGAAGAAAAAAACCAGCAGAGATTCATTACCAGAAATCAAGACTTAATACAACAGATAGTAATTAAAATAATGTGATGTAAAGAAAATTAAGGGTGAATCTAAAGACAAATTCAAACAAATACAGTCACTTGAATTACAACGAAGGTGACACTGCACTTTGCAATATTGAAAAAATACTTTGCAATATTGAAAAAATTTCCTTTTCGATAAATAGTGCTAGGCCCGTTAGTTATAGAAAATAAAAAACATATATATAATTGACCACTGCTTTATAGCATACACAAAAATCAAAAAGGTGCTTTGTTGATATAAAAAAATGAAAAAAAATAACCTTCAAAAAAAAGGGAATACGTTGTTATGCCCTATGGGAAATAAAGCTATCATTAACACCCAACCATTATAAAAGACTAAATTAAAACTGAAGATTATATTTCTCCAAAATACTATTAATGAGCCTAAAAGGCCAAACCATAGACTGGAAAATGATGTTCTCAAGGCATACATCCCAAGAAAATACATATCTATATATCAAGTGTTACCTAACCATAAAAAGAAAAACAAGCCAAAAAGAAAATGGATAATGGATTTGTTCAGATATTTCACAAAAAATAGTATCTAATGACCAATAAGTATAAGAAAAAGAGCTAAGCTTTATTAGCTGTCAAAGTAGTGCAAATGAGAATCGGAATAAGAAATCACTATATACCCACAAAAATGGAAATAAGAAAGAGTGACTACACTACACTAAACCCTAGTAGGATATAAAGCAATATAAGGTGCTTATATACACATTAAGTGGCACAATCACTTTAGAAACTGGTTTGGTCAAAGCTACCACAGTTGAACATATGTGTACCTTATTACTCAACATCTAAGCTTCTAGGTATATATTTAAGAGAAATATGTATGTATGTGAACAAAACACATATAAGAAAATTAATAGCAGACAAACATTGAAAACAATCCATGTTCATCAAAAGCAGTACTAAATAAATTTTGGAATATTTATGTGATGAAATTACAACAATAAAAATCAATGAACTGCAATTGCACAATACAATATGAGTGCTAGAAAATACTTACAGTAGGTTACTACTTACATCAAGGCTGATAGACAACATTGAACTAATTGGAAGACATAGGAATCAAGGTAGTGATTTCTTTTGGAGAGGGTAAAGATAAGAAGAGACAAAAAAGAATTTCTTACATGCTAATAATGTCCTATTCTTTGATTACACAGATAAATTTACTTTGTTAAAATATTCAATAGTATGAGGCCCAGCGCAGTGGCTCAATATTATAATCCTAGCACTCTGAGAGACCGGTGGATTGCTTGAGCTCAGGAGTTCAAGACCAGCCTGAGCAAAAGCTAGACCCGGTCTCTGAAAAACAGCTGGGCATTGTGGGGGGTGCCTATAGTCCCAGCTACTTGGGGGGCTGAGGCAAGAGGATTGCTTGAGCCCGAGAGTTTGAAGTTGCTGTGAGCTAAACACACCATGGCACTCTACCAAGAGAGACAAACTAAGACTCTGCCTCAGGAAAAAAAAAAAAAAAAGAAAAATAGTTTTTTTCAATAACACGTACACTTCCATTTGTGCATCTTGAATGTTTCATTTTAGTGAAAAATCTACTTACAAAATAAATCACAAGACAGATGAAAATATGGCTCAGAAGATAAGTTTTAGCTTCATCTTTATCTCTTCTTCACTGACTTGCTATAGTTCCCCCCACCCAAAAAAAAAACAAATTTGGTTCATAGTCTTGGATTCTATATTGGCTTCATGGAAGTTTTATTCTTCAATTTTACTTATGGCAGAAGATTAAAACTTCAGTTAATAAATGTGTCTCCAATAACAGCATCAAATGAAAGGCATTATAAACCACAACAGAACACGTGTGTCTTAGTTTTTATATGCTTATACTTCCCCCGTCCCCCCAAATATCTCACAATTATTATATTGACAAGTACAGTCATGAATCACCTAACAACTGGGATATGGTCTGAGAAATGTGTCATTAAGCTATTTTGTCATTGCGGGAAGATCATGAAATGTACTTAAACCTTGATGGTATAGACAGACTTCTATCTACCTAGGATATCTGTTAGAGCCTACTCTTCCCAGGCTACAGACCTCCCTAGTTTGTTACTGTACTGAATATTATAGGCAACTGTAACATAGCAGTAAGTATTTACATATCTAAACATACATGACATAAGAAAGGTACAGTAAAAACATGGTATTATAGTCTTATGGGACCATCTATTCATATACATGGTCTGTCACTGATCATAACATCCTCATGTGGCGTCCTTGCCATGTGCTGTGAAGTGAGTAGGAAAAGATGTCCACCCATCTCACAAGTGAGACAGAATGAACCAAAAACCACCTCCAATGCTCATTTGAATTTTTACTCAAAGAGGGTGATTGATTGATTGATTCAGCATTTATTTTGTGACTTTCACACTTCAAACATAATTTTTGATTTAATCCAATCTACCACGCACAGACTCCTCTTGTCATTCTCAGGGACTACTTTTTAGCATCTTCTTCACTGGAGAATTCCAGAATAGTTGTTCCAGACAGAAAATAAACAGCTGTTCACATTTCTCTCCAGAATTGTTTGTAGGGCCCCTTCAATTCTCATTCCATGAGAGGGAGATCCCTAATGACACGCTAAGAACATTCAACACCTTACGTAGATTGCCTCTCTCCCACCAACCAGGAAAGCACCTAAATAACCTTAAAGAGAAAGAATAGGCCCTGTCCTATGATGCAGGAATCTTACAGCTTTACCATGGGGAAAAAGAGGTAGAATGTTTCCTTTTCTTCAAGGGACTGAAGATGGTTGCATTCATGCTGAACTGCCATGCAATGCATGCAAAACTAGTAACAATTAGTCAAAAGATCTAGTGGGTGTCCGAGTGATAGTAATTTCATCTTCACAGGTAAAGACAAACCAAAATGATAAACAAGGCCAATGTGCCTTACCTCGAGGTTTATTTTAGTCATCTAATTATGCTACATGAAAGATCAATGTTTCTATTGCATAGTTAGTTCTAGTAGTGATCTGTACCTCTAATTATATCTTATAAAATTCTTCAACTTTTCTCAAAAGGGTTTATAATTCCCTGACCTCAAGAAGAGGTTTTTTATTTTCTAACAGCTCCCTGCACCGTACCATTAGCACAATCATTTCTCCCTTTCAATTATAGGCTCAAAAGGCTGAATGAAAATGGGATTTAGTTCAATGTGATTGCTGTCATGGAATATTGCCTGGGAAACTTAATGTTCCTTCTCCTTAAGTCCAATATGATTTCTAGCATTTTCTAAATTGTATAATATTAATAAAAGAATGTCAGTTGTGAGGCAATCATTACAAATGAGATCATGGAAATTCAGAGCTTGAGAACATTGAGCACCTGGTTTTCTCACTTCCAGTTTCACATTTATACCTTGTTATCATCCACGCCGCACGTCTTAAAACTCATGTTATTGATATTCTTAAAAGGTACTACCTTTTGCTATTCATTAACTGAGTCCAAAAGTTCACCACTGCAGATCATGGTGAAGTAACTTCTCTCACTGTTGTCTGTCACAATTCTCCTGTTTCCATGATGTAATTGTAGGTCCACCAACTATTCCACTCAACTGGAGGAAATCTTACACACACACACACACACACACGTTTCTGGCATATAACTATTTGATTATATGAAATATTCAAACGTATTAAATTTAACATTTAATTATTTAAATATGTTAGGATTCCACGTGGACTTATTTCAAGATAAGAAATGCCGTTCTCTGAGAAAAGACTTAACAAAAATTTGAATGAAACTTCCCAGTTATTTTGCTTTTAGTTATTATGAGAGCTCAGTGTTGTAGGAATGATTAGAAATTCAGATTTGTCATTTAAAGAAGAAGAATGAAGCCTGGTAATGAATGAATAAATACTCTAGGTTTTAAATTTTCACGTTTTCAATTTTTAGTCACAAAATTCATTGCCACAAATGATATATACTGTATGAACAATGAAATAGCATTATAGTCTTTTTTCCCAGAATGTATCTGAAATATATGATTAATAATAGAAATATCTCTGTATATCCAAAATGCTTTTTGGAGAAATATCATAACCAACCTCAAGACGAAATGAATTACATATTGATATTTTTCCCCTGCAATTTTAAAATCGGCCTTTGAAAGATACTTTAAAGTCACCAAATTACTAGATGTAAATTAATTTTACTCACTCAAATTCTTGTTGGTCTTCAAGTAACTCCTCACTCCCCTAGATACTGTAGTTTTCCTCATGCTATGGACCTCAAATATTGACTTTTCATTTTCAAGTTTTAAAGGGATGAATTGAATTATAAGAAACAAGCTCTTTGGGTATTTGAAATTAAAGAGATTTGAGAAGAGTTGCTTTTAGAAAGAGCAAAGAGGACGAGTGAACAATTTAAAAATGGAATGAATGGAATTTAAAAATGTAAATGAGTGAATCATATTTTTCACAGAAGCCAGATGTCCACTTGCTTCCATGTTACAAATCAGTATAAAAGCTTATTTGTAAGGAAAAGTTTACACAATACAAACAAAATGATGTATTTAGAAAAACAGTCTATTGATCCATCTGGTTCCAATGTCTATATAAGAAAGAAGGAAAAAGATGGCATTTTGTTTAACTCTACCTCAATTATTAAGATCAGATTTGCTTAACCTTGCTTCAAGAAGAAATATGTGCTATTTTTTTATTCAAAATTTCTATGTGTGCACTTCTAAGCATTTCTTGTATAAAGGGGCCACAGCTTTCATAAAGAGTCATATTTCCAAAAACGTTAAGAACCAGTGCTCTTCTAGACCAAATATCTACATTATGAAATCATATCATTTTCAATTTCTTAGATTGATATTAACTGAAGATACAAGCATGATGTTTTTAATTTTTTTTTTTTTATTATTAAATCACAGCTGTGTACATCAATGCGATCATGGGCCACCATACACTGGTTTTATAGACCATTTGACACATTTTCATCACACTGGTTAACATAGCCTTCCTGGCATTTTCTTAGTTATTGTGTTAAGACATTTACATTCTACATTTACCAAGTTTCACATGTACCCTTGTAAGATGCACTGCAGGTGTAATCCCACAGATCACCCTCCATCCGCTCACCTCCCCCCTTCCTTCTCTCCCTCTCCACCTTCCCCCTATTCTTAGGTTATAACTGGGTTATAGCTTTCATGTGAAAGCCATAAATTAGTTTCATAGTAGGGCTGAGTACATTGGATACTTCTTCTTCCATTCTTGAAATACTGTACTAAGAAGAATATGTTCCAGCTCCAAAAATCACATCATAACAAAGATATTTGTACCACAATGCTTATTGCAGCCCAATTCATAATTGCTAAGTCATGGAAAAAGCCCCAGTGCCCATCGATCCACGAATGGATTAATAAATTGTGGCGTATGTACACCATGGAATATTATGCAGCCTTAAAGAAAGATGGAGACTTTACATGGATGGAGCTGAAGCATGATGTTTTTAAGAATCAAATATACTACAAGTAAAACTTTTTCTTGTGATCATCTGAGAATAGATCCGAAATTAATTCCCTTGGCACATGGAGAAAAGGAGTAAAAATAACAAAAGTGCTTACTGTATACCAGTCATTCTTAACCTTCCTAATACCATGAGCCTTTAATACAGATGCTGTGGGTCATGACCCATGGGTTGCGAACCACTGCTGTAGATTATTACTGTAAATGTAGTAGTTTATCCTCAAAAATGATAATACAAAAGCCACATACAACAAGCAAAAAAAAGTGCTAAAATTATATTAATATTTATAAGTACTTTCTACACTTACTTGGCTAAGGGTTTGAGTATTTGCATTACATGATCAGTTATCCATATTTGATCCAGTTCAGCAAAATAAATAAACTGCAAATTGAGATATTTATGGTGAACTACACAAAAAAATTTTTGATTCACTGAATTACTAAATTTAACACTATCAAACCATCTTAAAATGGGTTTTTTATGGGAAGGGCAATTTGTAAATAAGAGGAGAACATAAATGTATATACCTCCAAGGCACTAAAAATCATTCAAAGTTAACCAAAGTATATCCTATTCCTTGTATTTTCTACTTGAATGCTCTGTTAGAAACTTCTATTAACACTTCAAATGCCTTCATGTAGTACCATTACTGTGATTTCACTTCTCTATTTTTTAAAAGGTTTACACAACTGAGGAAAAAATGAAGAATTATCAATTACTGAAGAAATATGGGTTGAAGACCCATATAATCCACCAGGGACTGTTATGTGATCAAAATTATGTATATTTTCCAGTTCATTTTAGTAGATTTAGCTCAACCTTTTGCTATAAATCAAAACTATAAATCAAACTTGTTTAACTACACAAAAGTTTAAAACAAGTAGGTTAAATAATGTTCCTTGACCAGTGTAGTATTTTTAAATCTGTTGTTGTCAATACTTTTTTGCCTTCTGCACGTATAAACAATCCTATTACAAGCAGGAAAATATAATACATGGCCAATCTGCGTAGAATCTCATTTCTAAAGTTTCAGAGAAGTTGTGGAAGGTAATTAAAAAAACAAACCCACTTTTCACCTAATTCTCTTACAGTAACTAGGAGTCACTATTTACATGAAACAAGAGCTCAGTAAATACTTCTCTCAATGGGATGGTAATAGTTATTGCTGCATATAAGATAAGAATTGACTCTTTACTAGTTCTTCGTAAGGATACAATCTTATTTGGACAGGAAATGAACCTGAGACGTTTATTGGCTCCTGTCATTTTCTGAAATCACCAAACCATGCCACATGACTTGGGCTGATAGCATAGGAACTCAATCCGTGCTCTCATGATGTGACCTACAGACCAGCAACATCTTTGAGTTTTTTTGCAATGTAAATACCCCCACCCACCCCTGGCCTACTGAATCAATGTCTTCCATATAATATGAGCCAGGTGATTTAGATTATGTTTTAGAATCCCTAGTCTAAATCAGTGATACTTAAAATGTTATTCCCAGCTAATAGAATCAGCATCATCTGTGATGTTTTTATTAAAAAAAAAAAAAAAAAAAAAATGAAAATTCGTCAGTCCTACACTAGGTGTACTACTTTACCAAGTTCTTGGGTGCTTCTTAAGCATAGGATACTTTAAAAATCACTGACCTAGATCATTAATACCTATTTTATTTCAAATATTCCCAAAGTACCAGGCCCTCCTGCTATCTGCTTCTTTTTCACACCTTTAAACACATTGTATAGAGGAAAAAAATGCTTGTGTGTCTAACTTTCCTTGAAAAGCCGTAGAATTCCCTTAATATTGAAAATAAAATAAGTTTCCTTGCTTGGGCTTACTATATATATATACATTTACTATAAATATATATATTTACTTTATTTTTTCACACATGCACACACCATGAAAAACAGAACTACTGAATGGGTAGAAAGTAGTCATGGCATTAGTCACATATTTATATTTAGTATTTTCTCCCTTCCCCCCCCCCCATGTGATACAAAAGAGACAAGAAAGAAAGCCCAATATCAAAACAAACTGGTAGAAGAGGAACTTCACAATAATGTGTATTTTTTAAAAAGACAGAAAAAGGAATGTTTAAAGCCAAAGGCCCCCTAGAAAAACACAAATTAAATCTGAACCTAGTGGCAAGAAGTGGAAGTGGTCTCATCTGTATTGTCAATCTAGTCCAGCAATTACCCCCATAAAATTGTCCAGTCTCTCAGAGGCAGAGTTAGGAAAAACTCCTAAAATTTCTCCTAAAAATATTAGCATACATTTATCACAGCCCTTTGATATTGTGTTGTTCCTTTTGGTTCATTTTTTCATTCACCATATGATCAGTATTTTGAAGGATTGAAACTGTATCTTGGTGGTCTCTGAATTACAGGTAGCAAATATAGTCATACCTTTTGGTCAATACTCAGTGAATATTTTCAAATGAACAAATGAGAAAATTAATGAAACTATATATTAAATAGAACCCTGTTGGAGAATAAGAGTGCAAACAACAATAAGAAAAACCAGAAATTATCTTCCATTACTTAATGCTAATAGTGTCAGATTCTTATTTTCCTTGGTCCCGTGTCGGCTCTTTTGACAACTATAGCTATAACATAGATCATACAATATTAGTATCCCAAAGAACCTTGAATGTAATCAAATGGGTACTATTTTAATTTGTTAATGAAGAAATATGAAACCCTTACTAAACAGCTTCCCCACAATTCTATATCATGTTATTGAAAAAAATGGAGTAACATCTTCTTTTTTTCTATTGCCCAACACTGCCCCTTGAAAGAGTGTGAAAGAATTTACCAATTCTGTGCCTTTCCCACTTAAATAATCATGAGAATTATGTTGCATTTCACCTGAACCATTGCCTAAGTTCTTTACATATTTTAGACTTGTAAAAACTATTTTTCATCCTGCTTCGTAATTTTTAAGCCCCCAAACTCTTGCTATTTGAAACAGATCTGTACCTATTTCTTTCAGGATAGCTGAAAAATTTCAAGACCCCATTTCACCTTATAAAGACCGTACTTTATTCAATACCAGGGCTTGAATCACCTTACTGTTAGAGAAGTTGTGCACAGATGACTTAAAGCTGCCTGGAAGAATTTCCTTTCCACGCTTTGGTCTCAGGCAAGCATGTATAATGTTGGGTGACCTTTTGCTCCAGACTACTCAGCCCATTGTATAGTGGCTTCCTTTTCTTGCATGTAGCAAAGAAGAGTTCAGGCTTCAAATCTTTGAAGTGGAGCATCAGAAACTTACCCTATGAAAAGTCTCAAAGATCTTTGGAGCCAGAGAATCAACATCATTAACAGTACCAGGTCCTTATCCAACAATTACCTCCTTCCATGCTTTAGCTTTCCAAACATGTTTTAGTTACAGAAGGCTATTCAAGTGTTGTGTTTGAAGAAATTTAGATAAAAAGGGATACAAGAAAAAGAGAATTGTTGTCACAGTAAATAAAATAATGTATGCAAACCAATCCTTATGACTAGGGTCAATAATTGAACTCTATACTTTTTTTTTTCTTTTTTTGGTTTCTGATTTAGACCTTCTTAGAATGTTTGTGTAGTTCTCTTGTACAGGTGATAAAATCAGTTCTAGAAACATCATCCATAGGAGTGGAAAAATGTTTCATGATAAATATATTCAAACTGTTTCTTATTGAGCTAACGATAATACAGTGTGTGTGTGTGTATGCGCACACGTGCGCATGCGTGTAAACCCTCATGCTAGCACATCAGTGAAATACTGAAAGGCAAAGCACATTATTTCTGTATGTCTTTCCCCAACTCCATGTACTGTAAAATGACTGCATAGATGACATGTCAAAGTCACAATAATTTCTAACCACGTGGAAAGATGTACAAAAAAAAAGAATATTTGAAAGATGCCTCAAACTTCAGTGCTAGCAAATGTTGATTTATAGTAAATTCCCAGCAAAAAAAAAATCTGAAATAAACAGAGATTCATTTTAGAACTCAATTACTCAAAATATTTAATTCTTTCAGATCATGGAAAATATAATTCCTAAAATAAGAGTTCTAGAATAGAGGACCTTGTATATCTTTGAGTCCATGAAATGTGTTAATGAGTATTCAGGTTCTTTCCTAAAATAAAACAATGACACTGTACCATAGCAGGAAAACAAGTTTCTGTAACATTGTGAATGACATTGCCACTGCAATATCTGGCTTTTTTCTTTTTCTTTTTTTTTTTCTCTCTCCTTTTTTTTTTCCTTTTGCTTTACATACTGATATGAATTTCTTTTTGCTGCTATAAAAATCCTGTTAGCCATACCCATGTTCAATTAGAAGAAAAAAATGCAAAAACTTACCAGCTTACTAAAGAGATTTGTATGCCAAATTCATTTCAGATTTAATTTGTGAGAAGAATTTTTTATTTTTGTATATTTGGTTAAGGATATGTGCTCTAGTCACAAACAATGAATGGCTTGAGATATAGGAAAGAGCCTGAACCAGCAGTGAGTTTTTAAACTTAAACCTAGAGAATTAAATTTATCTTCATTTATAATTTTATAATGGTAATATAATCTATTTTAACAACACCCCATGCTATTTTATTATATTGTGAATTCTCAATCCCCTTTTCCAGGAAAATCAGATTTCAGAAGTTTCACACAGTGAAAACTCTCTAGCATGAAATTTAATGTCAAGGACTCATCCCAGACATACATCTAAATTCTGTTCAAACAAAATATCTCCTCCCTTAAATGTTCTCACATATCAAATCACAGTATTCATCCCTATGTATTATTTCTACCATAAAAAATCTGTGTTTTAGGAAAGACATTTACTCTTGCAAAATTATTGGGATGTCTATCTGAAAATCAATGGTGTTTTGGTGACATAATTACTCTGATTTCAAAAGGCAGGCATTTATCAACGTGGAGCTATGTCTTTTTCTGGTGGTAAAGTTCAGGATTTGCTAACTGGTACAGTTAGAGAGCAATGGTTTCCACACTGCTACCGCAGGACCCTGACCTACATTGAAGTACAAGCCAGGTTCATAGAGAGATACACTCATTTACCTTTAAAAACTGAGAAATTGTGCTGCCGATTAACCCATTTGCACAGGCAGCTCTGCAGAGACATGTCTCTGCTCCATCCAGGCACCAAAAAGTAGAGCCATAAGTCACAAAATGAATCACAGAAAAGGGAGTCAGAAAATACAGGAGCCGTATCTTTGGCCCACATAAGCTCATGACATGACTGTGCAATTATAGGAATTATATCAGTAAACTAAAGCCTTCTTATTTGAGAGAAAGAAATACAGAGACTAATAATAAAAAAACTTTGAAAGCCAGTGTTATTTTTCTAACTTCAAAGTCCAAGAAAGAGTTTGTACTTCTTAGGCATATTCTATAGCTTTCAAAAATAATATTATATAGAAGGTCTGGTGCATTTATTAAGTTACTGCTTACAGCAGAATAGATATCTGACATTTTATTTATTTTTCTTTTTTCTACCTATTACTAGGGCCTATAGTAACCAACCCCCAACCCCTGTATTTATATTCTTAAGATTTTTTAAGGACACCATAGCTGTATTTACATATATATAACTTGAGTTTCACCAGGAAAAGCAAGTAATCAGGAGCTCCAATCTGATGTCTTAAGAATCGTCCTGTATTCTTATTATCCTGCAATTGTGTTCAGAGCTTGAGAATTTAAAATGTAAAAAAAAAAAAAAAAAAAAACCCTCATACTAGCAATCACCATTTTTCCTGTAATCAAGTCCATACTTCTCTCTATATTCTTAACACTGGATTGCTTTTCTCTGTTTATTGTTGTTGCTAAACAAGGTGAGAGTTTAGGAGACATTTTTCAATGATGACTTCTTTTGCAATAACAAAAATCTTAAATGCAGTCTCTCTTTTCCTCCTGCTATGTGCTATCAAATTCATCTTTGTACGGGAGACACAAACTAAAATGAGTAAATTGTCCTTAGTAGGTAGTACTCTTTTCCTGACACTAGGAAGTAAATTGTCAAAGAGTTACACAGGGTTTGAGCTGCATGAGCCCCATCGACTTTAATAGGAGTTGCAAGGAAAACACCCCATGCAAAGCTTAGAAAAGTAAGGGTTAGGTTTTTATTTTTTATAGTTTCCACTATATTTTGTCCCCTCTAGCACTGAGCACTCTCTCTTCACACCCCTGTCAGTTCACCGCTTGCTTTGTACCTTACCTCTCATAAAAATCTTAGGTCTTTTTATTAAATCATCCATGTACATATATAACAAATCGTCAACACACTCCATCCCAACCCCATTTCCTCAGTGCCACAGTTAAACATTGCATTATCCAACCTCTCCACCCCCAACCATTCACTACTGTCCTGATGACTTGGGCAGACAGGGAAAACATATTTTTGTATTTTTATGGGATATTGTGATAATATAAACTGAGGTTTTTTGAAAGTTATGCCTGTATTTCAGATAATATCATAATTGCCTAATTATATCCTTTCCTACTCTGACTATTATTTAACTCTTAAGAACTTTCAGTATTTCCTAAAAGTTTGCATAGAGCACAAACACATAAGCTTCTGGGAAATATACCAGCCATTGATAGGCAGTTATTATAGCCACTTAAGCAGCAGTTAGCTAAAGTGCCTCATAGGACAACCAGTGAACAACATAATAGTTACCATGATGTTAGCTCCTGGCAGAATGGGTGCAAGATTCCATCATGTCTGGGGAATGAAGGAACCCTTGTCTGTGGGAGGGAGACAGCTATACCACAATTGCCTGATGTCACTCTTATATAATACATTGTAACACACACACACACACACACACACCCCCTATGGGATTGTTCTAATTCTCTAGCAAGTTTTGATTGTGGAGAGAGCCAAACTAGGCTAGCTTTGAGCTAGAATTTTATGAGCATTTGGTTCTGTATAGAATACACAAAAGGCCCAATCTTTGTGCCTACCACTTTTTTCATTAGGTGGCATTAATTACAAAGTACGATGCCAAGTAATTGGCAAGGGAAACACTACTTGCTTATTTATCAGATACCTTTATCCTATGCTCCTGGCTTCTCTCCTTTACTGCACTTTTATAATAGATTACCAGAATAGCAATGTAAAGAGTAAAAGGTCTCTCCCTTGCACGTTTATAACTCAACTTACCTTCAATGCTTTGTCTCACTTCATACCAGTGAGAAAGGATTTGCACTCAGCAACATATTAATCAACACGCCATACACAATCTCAGAAAGTCTAAAACAAAGCAAAGAGTACGTTCTGCTAGAAGCAAATGATTTACCCCTGAAAACCTTCCCCGTTCACTCTTGCACCTCTGGATTCATTATTTCTCGGAAGCACTTGGGACGTGCCGCAGAACACGGCACACATCACCCAACATCCTACAATGCTCTCAATGGTCAGGCACCCCAAAAACACACAAGGACGTCATTTTCCCCATTTGTCATCTCACATTTGCCCCCAGTTATCATCAATTACTACTGTTCTATCTCTACGTTGAGCATGACAAAAGCGATGTTTTTTTTTTTTTTTTTTTTTCCATAAAATAACACATTTGGACATACTAACGAGAACCTTGGTTCCCATCTTCCCTGTTGCCGAAAAGCACGTCTCGTGCTATACAGGCGCAGTTGGCTGTCCAAGGACCCTGATGCCAAATTGCGGAGGATATTCTTGTCGCAGTGACAAATTGCTTGCTGGTGGGCTGTGCAGAGTGTTGTTCTGGCAGCATCAGAGTTGTCTACGTGTCTGTCACTTGGTTAGGCTGCTTCAATGCTAGGTGATGCCACCCCCTCCCCACCCCCTTCCCTTTTTCTTCAAGGCGTTTTTCAGACTTACCTTCGCTTCTCGGGGAACGGGGGCTTTAACATGCACTTGACAATGAGCCTATGGAAAAGCTTCCCAAGCTCTCTGTACAGGTATCAGTAGGGGGAGAGAAGGATTTTTTCACAGTGCCATACTTGTTTTCCATACAAACCTACAGGCTGCCATTACAGCCACCCACATTCCGGTTGGCAACACACTTATGCAGGGAGCGCCTTAATGAATCCAGACAAAACTGCACAGCGTTCCTGACACACAGAAAAAATCATGCATTTTAATGACATTGCAGGGTAATTTATTTCTTTAGTCTATAAAATATTGATGGTCAATATTATTTGATAACATTTCAGCAAAGCGATGCTGCTGCTTTTGAGCTCACACTTATTTTTAAAGCTAAGAAGATTTCTTTAGCAACTTCCTTACATTAAATGTTATTCTCCGGAAAGGATATGCTAAAATGGAAGCAGGAACATAAATTAGTAGACAATATTCAGTACACAAATTAGTGTGTAAACATACTGCAGGGAATCCCAACAGTGTCTGTTGACTACCTATGAAGGTATATAATTTAATGCCATCAGATAATTTCTAGGTAAAGTCGAGCCAGCTGACATTTTGAGATAAATAATAAATAATACACCTATTTCATTACGGAGTTTATAATTAAGTATAAACATAAAGGCACTTTAGAAACTATAGCCACAGAAGATACAAAATTGTATTGTGAAACTGAAAAGGGTATTGCAATGAATACAAAACATGTAGGAGGTGCCTTTTTTTATTCTATGGAATGACAGTAGATTTTCTTCATAAAATACATTCTGCAGTGCTGGTATATGATTTAAGACCTGGGGATGTATAAAAGAAGCTAATGGATTTTTTTTTTTTTTTTTTTTTGCAAAAGATAATATACAATGGAATAATTTTAAAAGGAAGTGAACAAGCTTTTAATCTTGTGGGGAAAATGTTTGTTTTTGCTCCCCTCATATATAAATGTATTTGTTCATTTTGTAGGCCTGAATTAAGTGGACTGTAAAGCTTGCTCAAAGAACTTCATATAAATATATTAGATGAGGTTTCTTTTCAAATAAATATTTGTTTATACACACACATTTAGGCACCCCCAAAGATTTCACTTACACTAATTAGAAGAAATAATTACAAAGCTCTGAGTAGTGGAATTTGGAAAGAGAATAAAAGGGATTTTAACAGTTCTACTTTCAGGACACAGAGGTAAAATTATCACCCCAAGGTGGTGTTTGAATTAGTTTGTTTTCATTGTGACTCCTGAGAGGACTTAAGTCAGCCCTTTGAACTGCATGGATATTTCCAAATTAAACTGACCGAATTATCTTTTCCCAATATTTTTGTGTTATATTTTATTCTCATGAACCTGGCAGCACAGATTTTTCAGCTTTCATGACTGAGAAGTGTCCAGCATGAGACTATTGATCCTGAAATTGCTGGGGGTTTTCTAAGAAGCCTCCTTGTTGGTTCTACACTGTTGTCCCTGACGTGGTTAAAGCTTTGTTTGTTTGTTTTTTTCTGAATGGCTCTTAATGGATTAAGCTTTAGGCTTTCACCAACGCAGTAACTGATTGTCAAAGTAGCAAGGAATAAACTAACCACAGGGTGTGTGTGTGTGTGTGTGTGTGTGTGTGCGCACGAGCACGCAAGTGTGCCAGTGTATGTGTGCACTGCCACAGCAAAAGAAATTATGATCTTTACATTCTAAAAGTAAGCTCGTATAACACACATTAAATAAATATTTCTTAGTATATGTCTTTACCAAGTTTATCCACCGCAAATTGCCAGAATTATGTTAATCGATACCTACAATGGATTAACTCTATTTAATCAAGAATAATTGAATTAAACTACATAATAACCCACAGCTATTGAAATGGATAACATTAATTATAGTTGCGGGATCACATTTTACTTTGAAATTAACATACCATTGTGTTTTGATCCTAAAACTGCTTTCCTTGATTTTACCAATAATATTCACAAGGATGATTCCAAGCTATATTATAAACCTTTAAAGCTATTACTAGAGCGCTAAGGAATAGATATATGCACGTGTCTTCATAATATATGGTTCTGGACTCATATAATTAGGTTTTGGCTTAAGTATGATATTAAGTAGAGGATTAATGACTTGACGAGTAAAGAAACACCCATATCTGGAGAAACAGATGGAAATGCATGAATTTATATGACTATTTAATACAGTGCCAGCTCCTCTATAAGAGAAGGACTTTATTCAAAGTCTCAATACGAACACACACTGACTCTAAGAGCTAAATACTAAAATCGGAAAATGTTATTCCATTGTACAACTCTCTTAATAGGTGTGATGGAGAAAATACTAGTCTGTGTTCAAGTCACCCCTCCTGTTCTACAGGAGAGTGGTATTCACTGCCATTTTTTAATATCCCCTCCTCACTGGCAGTGGACGGTGACCTCTTCCCTAGAGAACAGAAAATTGTGGTGGATTTTTTCTGAGCAGTACATACATTCCTTGTTTGTTTGTTTTGTTTTGTTTTGTTTTCAATGAGCAAATCATGCAAGTCTAAAATAAAGATGGCTTGTGCTTTAAATAATGCAAGATTCATTAGCCCAACTTCACCGGGCGATAGTCCCCTGGTAAATTTCCAACACAGGTGCTCCACAGAGATACAACACAGCATGCAGGCCTCTCTGAACATCGTATTTAGAATATTGCATTTTGGAAGTAAAATTGTTGCTGAGTTTCCACATGGGATTGGCTCCAGGACCACCACCTTTATCAAAAACTGTGAATGCACAAGTCCCTCATATAAAATGGCATTTGCATGTAACCTATGAATAACCTAGTATATTCATAGGTTATATGCAAATATCCTAGGTTAATATGATAAATTTTAACTCACCCCTAGACTATGTATAATAACTAAGATAGTGTAAATAGTTGTCATAATGTATTTTTATTTTTATTTTTTAGTATTTCCCCTCTATATAGTTGGTTGAATTCTTGGATGTAGAACCCATGGACACCGGGTTCTACTGAAAATCTTCTTAGAATTGTTAACTTTAAACATAGCAATTTAGAAAGCCCTTCGTTATACCTCTGAATTCTTTTGGACAGAGATAGTGTATCTCATACTTGCACATGTAAGTGCAAATGAACAGCTTCTTTTACGACGTAGAATATTAGCTCAACTCACTAAATCTCATATATGAAAGAACAGCAAAAGATACTACTTTTTCTCAGAAATATTGCACGTGAAAGATCTGAAACCTTGAGAAACTTTCTAATTTCCATCTCCTACTTGTAATAAATGCAAGGCATTGAATTGAAAGGAAGGCTATATTAAGGGGATGCCTACGATTCAAATCAGGGTACATTTAGCCCATAGAGGGAACAGTTGATTCCACTATATGCCTGTGCAGTCTTTGTAATTTTCAAAATTTCATTCAAAGTGCTGATATTCGATGACAGAACTAACTGCCACTGTAACTCCAGAGCCTAGCATTAAGAGAAGGGATTTCAAAGAATACAGTAAAAAAGAAGGCAATTTTTCCCCCTTGCGTGTAATATTCTAAAATTAAGGTGGGGAAAGTGTTATAAAACCTAGATGAATACCTTCAGCGAATGACTAATTTACTAATTGTGCGACACCCAAAAAGCCAAATGTAGTTAATATTTATATAAGAAAAGATGATGCATTTATAAAAAGCAAGGTTGCTGTGTCATAATCCTTTCCTGAGGCATGGTACCAAAATAAAGAGGGTAGGGGGTGGTTATAATGGAGACATTTTTCCTTCTTTTCTTTCCCTTTTAAGATCTGGGATACCCCTATTTGACCCACTATACTTTGTCCCTGACACCTTTTCAAAAGCAAAACACATTGTGCATACAGAGGCCTAGGACCTCTTTTTGGTTGTGGCCAGGTTTCTCATTGTATTTTCCAGTATTCTGTCATTTTACATTCCATTATTGTTTCATCTGCCCTGCTCACACCATCTTGGCGCATATCCTCTGGCAGTGACACTCCTCAAGCCTCTTCTTCTCTTGTCATTCCTTTGTGATAGATAAAGGAGAAGGGACAATTGGGGAAGGACAGGGTGCAGGACACGCCTTCTTCTTCTTCCCTGTTTGCACCACCACCTGCAAAAGAGGAGAAAATGTTCCAGAGCCTGAATGAAAAGATTTGGCCTCTCCTATAGACTGGGAAGCCCAAGGCAGAGATAGAGTTTGTTAACCAGGCTGAATCACTAAAAAAGACATCACATGTCAGGGTAACTCTGAGGAATTTAGGCTAGACCAGGTTAACTTAAGTGGGAACTCAGTACATCAGGTGAAATTTCTTGACCACCCAGATATACAAAGCCTAGGTTTATGTGGAACTTTTTAAATAATTGGATTACGAAAAGTTATTATTTTTAAAAATTTCATGGGTAGGAAAGAGTACTTGTTACACCAGCAATACCCTATCTGAGAACAGATACGTGTTTGCATTTTGGAAAGAAAGTACAAAACCTTTCAAGAATGCTCTTCAAAGAACTGATTTCAATTGTCCTTGGGTTTCAGATTCTACATTAACAAGACAAAGCATAATTTTAAAGCATTTTAAAATCTATGACTCCCCAAGTTTTCACTCAATCCTTACTGGGGCTTTGGGGAAAGGGAAACTGGGGAGTGACAATTAATGAATACGGGCTTTTTTGATCATGGTGATCTCACTACAAAATGGATTGTTGTTGTCCAGCACTGTAAATATACTAAAACCTATTGAATTATACACTTTAAAATGGTGAAGTGTATGATATGTGGTTTATATTTCAATGCAGTTATTATCATTTTTTATTTAAAAACTTTCTAAATCAGAGTAGAAAAGTTATATGTTTGGAAGTAAAATATACAAGAAGTAAGGTTAAAAATTGAAAGTGAAGTACAAAGCTAATATACTGACTGGTACCTCTTCACACAATGTAGCTTCTATAGAAGATATTGAGTAAAAATGAACAAATTTATGAAATATATAAGAGAACCCCTGTAAGATGACCACCCAAGGGACTAAAACAAAATGATAAACATACGGAGGTGGTCAACCTAAGGAAGCAGGCTTACTGTACTGATAGGTACATGTGGTACATGTCTGGTATGTGAAAATTAGGTCAACTTGAGGAGATGGTCAACTCAGGGAGAGGTGGTCAACTATGGAGGTTCCGCTGTATTTGATTTTTGGATCATAGAAATGATCTACACATAGGTAGGTTCTAGTAGCTTAAAAAAAATCATTCACAATAAGAACTGTCTTTTTACTCATTATGATGGTAAAAAGCAGGAAAAGGAATTTCAAGGGAGAGATTTTGTGTATGTTCACTGTCAGGCTTTGCCTTCTCATTTAATCCTCAGCATTTTGAATGAGGTTGCTAAGACCTGCCCCTTCCTATCTATGTACATTAAGAATATTAGAAGTCCTAGAAATATATTAACATTTCCAAATATCAGTAGCACTATCACTTAGCCTTTGTCAGTGTATGGCTGTGTGTATACCACCAATCAAATGGTTATAATCTACCATTGCACTTAATAAAGAGTACATTCCATTGTGTTGATTTTAATAAACGTTATTTTTATTATAACAATCCAGTAGACAGATAGAAGGATAGGTGACAGACTGCAGACAGATCATATAAATGAACATAGAACTTTAGTGGAAATCAAGGCGATCAATTTTGGCACAGTATTATTTTCTGCCCTCAAGTGACTGTTTTGGGTCTTGTTTTCCTCCGTTATCAACTGCATATAATGATTGTTACCTATTTTTAAGTAATTGTGAATGAAAAAAATTACAGTTTTCCATGGTAGACTTAAACACCAACTTTTTATCTTGTTAAAATTTTGATTACTATGGATAGGTAATAGTTGTGCACATTTATGGGGTACCTGTGCTATTTTTATACAAGTATACAATGTCTAATGTCAGGGTAATTGTGATATACCTTGCCTCAAATATGTATCATTTCTTCATGTTATGAACATTCCAATTCCACTCTTTTACTATTTTTAGCAATACACAATAAATTATTGCTAACTATAGTCATCCTATTGCATGACCAAGTACTAGGTCTGATTCCATCTACACAACTTTGAAAATGAATAGATGGCCAAAATTTCCTCAAAACTTCCTCCAGAAGCAGAAAATTGTCAGGTAATATAATATACGTGCTATGGCAATTCAGATCCCAGGTTCTGAATTCATTTAAAACAAGTTTCCAATTACACTTGTGTCTCCTGAAGACTCCAGTGCTCCTGTGCTTCTTCCAATGGCATCCAGGAGCTCCGCTCATTCCCATAGATGCTCAGCAACCTGGGTGTTGACTGTTCTCAAAAGAGAAATTGTATCCAGTCTAGGTTTCATTGCTACCAATTCCATTATTTTTTCCTTGAAGAGCTATAAATTATAAATCGCATTTTAGTGGACTCCAGTTTATTAAGAAATATAACAACACGCACTCAAGCTCATTTAAACTCAAATTTGAATAATAAATACTGCACAACCATAGCTAATACCCTCAAACTCCTGGGCTCAAGCAATCCTCCTGCCTCAGCCTCCCAAGTAGCTGGGACTACAGGTTCATGCTACCATGGCCCACTAATTTTTTGTTCCAGCTAATTTAAAACTTTTTTTTTTTTTTTTTTTGGTAGAGATGAAGTGTCACCATATTGCCCAGGCTGGTCTCAAATTCCCAGCCCCAAGTGATTATTCCTCCTTATCTTTCCCATACGCTGAGATTATAGGCATGAGTCACCATACATGGCCTATGTGGCATGTTTTTAAAAAGAAAGAACTCAAATATACAAAGAGAATGAAATGGTGGTTACTACAGGCAGGGATGGCAGGGAGAGGAAATGGGGAGATGCAGGCCAAAGAATCCTCAATAGCAGATGTGTAGGATGTGCAAGTTTAGAGATGAATAAGTACAATATGAGAACTAAAGTTAAGTTGTATTACATTAGGGATTTTTGGTACACAAGTAGATTTTAGTTGCTCCTGTCACAAAAAAAAAAAAAAAAAAGTATGTGAAACGGTAGATATGTTAATCTGCTTAACTATAGTAACCCTTTAACTATCTATGTGTATCTCATAACATCATGTTGTAAACTTTAAATATTACGCAATAAAAATTTATCGAAGTAAATAAATACTTGAGTCAGAAGAATGGTCTCTAGGTCCACCTAGAGATGGAAGATGGACAGATGATACTAGCCTGCCATTTTTTTATGGATGAATAGTATTACATGGTATACAAATACCATATTTTATTAATCCACTCATATATCAATGGGCATTTGGAGATCAGTCTTCTAAGTGAAGTATCCTAAAAAAGGAAAAACAAACAACACATGTATTCAATACTAAATTGGAACTCGTGGATGAACACTTCCATGTACATAGGGAAGTAAAATTAAAGGGGTTCAAGTAGGTGTGAGGGGGAGGAAAGGCTGGCTTAATTCACACCTAAAAGATACTTTGCACACACATTCTGGGTGAAGGAAACACAATTTTCCCTTGAAATACACAAAGCAAACTATGTTACCAAAACATGGGTATTCCTAGAATATTCTGAAATGGAATAAAATAAAATAAAATAAAATAATAAATACTGAGCCATCTCCCAGCACCACTTATCCACCATACCCCACATACACTGCCTCTTCCCTCTATTTTTCCAGAAGGAATATGATAAAAAGTATAAAAAATGTATATTTGAAATTAAATTTTTTAAAAATAGATGTTACAGCCTCTTAAAAGAAATAACTGCCATAGATGGCAATTGAGATGAGGGTAATAACAACAGTTGTCAAAGGATTCTTTTTTGCTAGACTATTTTGCATGTACAAAAATTCAACAAGGGTAGAATATAGAGAAACTAATAGAGCATCCTATTGGAAGTCCCTACTCTGTGTCAGCTACTGGACATAGAGTAATGAATGGACAAAGAATAGTACCAAGTCTAAGAGAGGAGAGTTTTTTCATGTATGCCTTCTATATAAATTTCTATAATTCATTTGAAGTTCAGATGTCTCCAATAAAAGGAAGTTAGGCATTTTGTACTATTTAACTTTGATAATGTACTTAGAAAAGAATGCCTGGCACATAGTAGAAACTTAAATATTTGTTGAATGAGTGAATGGTTATAAGTACTTTTCAAAGACAAAATAAATCATCTGCCACTTCTAATGTATTTAGAAAGACATCAATAGATGGCTATTGTAACGAAGATTACAGATGCTAGTTAAGATAATTTAACTGTGTAGTAGTTTATTTATTCTACTACAGAATTTTTGTTCAGAACCCCTGGGGGAAAACTTTTGTTGTGATTACTTCTAGGCTGGCAGTCGGTGACTGTACTCCAGAACAAGATCTCAAACCAAGCCCATGTCCTTTCTTTATGTCCCTGCCATTTCACCATCCAGTTGTTAACACATTTTAAAATCTGACAGGTTATTTCACTTCCAAAATGATACTAAAAGTCACACATGTCAGAACTCTACTTGATAAGTTGTGTTCGTTTCAAATGTGGTGAGCACTGAATCCTCACTCTTTAAATCCTGCAAAGTGTATCAATAATTATGCCAAATTCATCCAACAGTTGATTGAGGTGTTTTCAGTTTGATATGGGTGTCAAAATGCGAACATTAACTTTATTCAGATCTTTGCCTGATACGTTGAATGGGAAAAAAAAAAAAATCCATTCATACATCATAGATTCATCTCTAATGCTGGAAATTAAGAAAAGATATCTCAGATTCCACACCCATTTTCTTTGTGGTTACTGAGATGACTTTGCCACCTGGCACCCTGTCCCTCTTTATTATACCCAATCAAATCTGTCATATATAAAAGTTCTAAGAAGGATACGAGTTTGAATAATACCCAAGTGGTGCATTACAAAGAAATAATTTTTGTGACTCTAATTTCTAATCTTTTTTTTGAAAGATGAATTCTTCTTTAATTATAAAATAAATGTTAAAAGGCTATCAGACACAGTCTTATCTTCAAGCCTCTCCTGATTTATATGTTCCTACTTTATCGTGAGTGGCTGAACTCCAATTAGAGAAAATTCATTAATGGAAATGCTTTATTTGGGCTTCCTACTATTTATGTGTGACATTCCCAGTTTGTAGCTATATTTATGCTGGAGAAGACAGAAATAACCAATGAAAAAAATAGGAGCAATGAAATTTTATATTTAAAGTGATGTTAGGAGGCACCAAGGTAGTAATCCTGGAAGACTCAAACTATGTAACAAAATCAGTGTAAACATGAAGTATAAATTGAGTGAAAATGAAAGAATACTTCATAATAAATAATAGCCCAACCTTGGAATTAAAGTATCAATACACATATACCTGAAATTTCCTTAAGGAAAACTGTCAGTAAGGATCACCATAATTTTATTTTTTGATTATGAAGCTCTTCAAGAAATAGGTTACCAATTAGATATTATAGATAGATCGATCTCAGGTACATACATTTTTTTCAAATGCTAATTTTTGTCAACAGAGCTGAAAATTATTTTGTAATTGCATATTTTCCCATGTCTAGAGTTCTTTCCCTATGAGGTCCTCCAACCATAAACAACAATGCCCTAAGGTTAAAATC
>CAUYPK010166758.1:62500-72365 GCA_963574355.1 Loris lydekkerianus
CCATGTCTCTAATTAATTGAATCTTGAAATCGTTGGACTTTCAGCTTAAGAGAAGACTGAAGAAGGGAACTTAACAACACTGCCTATTCCTTTATGTCTAGAACGGACTAAAAAAAAAAAAAAAAAAAAAAAAAAAACACCTGTAATGCTAAAAGACTCAGGCTTTTGTCTGTTTCTAATATTACTTTTCTGCCTAATTGCCATCACTGCCACGTACATTAGGCCTTTTTTCAGCAGGGTTAAAACAGGGCCAGTGATGAATGGAAAACTGATTGTACTGCTGTCAAACTTGAATGTGAGGCTTATTCTAGAGATAGAAGTATGAGGAAAAGGACAGAGAATTGCACTTCATTAAAGCTCTACCAAGCTGATTGGAGTGGAGGAGGTAATTGAGATTTAAAGTGGCATTCCCATCACACTGTCCCTTTTTCAACTTAACAACTGTCATTCAAGCCAGATAGGGCAACAATTGGCCAGATTTCCCAGCTCTTCTGAGTAATAAAACAGACACTCACCTTCTGGCTATTCGTTTTACTTACTTTGTTCTAATTTCCAATTCATGTGTCATTAGTGAACGAAGATTGACAAGAAATAGCTTTGACCTCACAGATTTGACCTTCAACCCCAAAGACCCAACTCTAGTCTGAACATAGGTTGGAATATGCTAAGAAACACCTTTCCTTTGCACAAGAATGAATGGCAGTTTTTTCATCATTGTACCACCCCCTGCTTGCCACTACATTTAGACTATGAGACATGTCAACTGCTTGTCACAATTACAATAGACACAGCAAACCAGAATTTTCCCCAAATCCAAGGGGAACTTCCTGAACAAAGAGTAAATTTTATTGCACAGATTTTGGAGACCTCCAATTTGTAGAGCCATAATGAATGCATCCCACAGACAAATAGGTAGTTGTTAATTATCCCAGCAATTTCTTTTTTTAATGTGCTAACAACACAGCACGCTAAGCCTTCATATCCTACACTGTTACCTGATGATCTCATCACATTTGAAAGGATGGTAGTCTGGGAAGAAGGCATTATGATAGCAAGTATGCATGACAATAAGTTACATGATTACAATCCCTTATTTTCATGATTTATTAAAAAGAAAGTGTGATATTTTGGAAATAGATGAGTGTAGCCACACCTTTATGAACCATCTGAAGTAGTTTACTTACAGTATCACTTTGAGATCAACATAAGCTTTGTGTTTCCCTTAACTGACTATCCTAAATCTTGTATATACCAATTTCGTGTCATCAAAGCATGCTGTGGGTAAAAATTGCTGAAGGGCAAGACCTGTGACCTGAGTAAGAACCCTCAATGAATTTAAAAGTAGTTTACGCCTTACATGTAAATAGAAATCGAATCCTGGCAATCTATTATGGCGAGGAAATTGTTATGCTTTTTTCATAGTAAATAATAAACATTTAGATGATTCTAGTGTTTCACCCCCTCCCATAGAAAAAACAAAACCAGAATGGTGAAATACATTACTTTATTGGATCAAGTGTTTAAAAACTTGATTCATGATAAGACATTTTGAAAACCCTAGTTACTGCTTTGACTTCAATGAACTGTGAATTCATGTTCATTTTACTAGTGAGAGTCACTCCTCTGTAGGACTTTTCCCCCCAATAACGGATATAGGACTATACTGACTTCACTTTACTGGATGTTACAATCATTTGGTTCCCTGGCATCATTATTCTGCTATAACAGGAATTTGCATACCTCATTTTGCTTCTCTGTGTTTTCTAAATTTCTTGTTTGTGTTACTGAAAGGAGATTATACAATGTATTTTCTTACAGGAGGAGGCACTAACTTCTGTGAGAAATCACATTTATTACCCCATCATCCCTAAGTACTCTCAAAGCTACTACCTTCAGAAGTAGGTAGTATTATTATTTAAATAATAAAACTGATTTCTTTTGAAGGAGGTGATTAGCATATAAATGAAAAAGAATCATTTCAGAATAAAACACCCTTCTAGAGTATGACATAGTTGAGAGTTTACTGATAATTATACAAATGTAGAAAGTCTGTTAGGGATGGAGCATTCTTTATTAGATTTGCACAATTACATGCAAAACATGCTTTCTGGGTGATGACAATAACATATCTGTCATCGCTTTGCCCTGATACATGTACCTCTCCTTTGCATAGTGACCTTCTTCAAGCCAAACAGTAAAGAAAGCTCTTTGTATCTAGAATTTTGCTTTCCTATGAGTAAATGTCCATGTTTTTATAGCACACCGGAGGTCAGAAATTGTGGTTTTAGTCAATAGCACCTTAGTGGTCATCAAAAGAAATCTCTAACTGTTGGTAGCTTCCATAGAGACGTCTTTTCTTTTATCCTACACCTGGGACAATTAGCCTGTGTTAGTGAAGCTAACAAGAGTCAGTCCACAGGTCAAGGGTCGGGGCGCTGTCAAGAGGAAGTTATTCTTCAGTCCACTAAATCTCTTATCATTTTCATCTAATGTGATACCTACCCGTCAGTCAGAGAATGTAAGCCATTGTCTTGTTCTAAGGGCTGCACTTTCTGCCTCAAAGACAGCACATTTGATTATTTTTCTTATAATTTTCATGTTGTAATCTTTAAAAATTCAAAAATTTATCTGCAAAATAAACACATTCAACTGGCAAACCATTTTGAAGATCTAGAATTTTTATACCAAAATCACAACAGGGAGCAATATTAAAGACAGGTTTCAGGTAAGAGTGGTCTTCATTGATTTAATAGTCATATTATATGGCAGTACAAATTGAGGGGGGGAAAAGAAAGAGTTAACTAAATGTATAACAAAGTGAGTAGCAGTGGGGAAATAATGAATGGCAGGATAGCTTGGCAACTTTATGTGTGCCTGAGTCTGTGTCTACATGTGGGCAATCCCACCCCAGATAATATGGACTAGCACAACATCCTGTTAGCAAGTATGTTTCTGAGATATAATAAAACATCCTCTGAAAAAATATTTTCATAATGGACTTCAGTTAACTATACACAGTTGGATCTGCTTATGCTATACTTGGATATAATGAAATTCCATTTAGAATGTGGTATAGTGAAAGGCTCAGTTATCCTAATGTAGTACAGTATGCAAATTGTAATTCCCCTCATCATGAGATTCAACTCGAAAGGAAAATCTTGTCTCAAAAAGAAGTCTTCTCTAAAACCAAACAAAACATGGGTTCATTCCAATGTATTAGAGAGTACGCAAACAAAACTAGATCTCTCCAAACTTCAAAAGAGCGGGTTCAAAGTGACTAAGTTGGACTTTCTCTTTGCGAGGAGACTACAGGGCAAAGAAGTTTCATGCTATTCTTCGTATTCAGAGAAATGTAAAGTAAATTTCTATCTTTTGCATATCACTTTTATCTTCTGGCCACTGCAGTAAGAATCACAGAGAGGGATGAACATTTTTTAATGTAACATGAGGAACCATATGCGTTAGCCTCGAGTCTGTGGAATAGCATGGTTCTCAGTTTTCCCAGCAGTTAAATGGGAGAGCTCCTTTTTCTGAACTCTGGAGTTTTAAAGGCTTAACAGCATCTTTTCCCATCCTCAGCTAAAGACAGAAATGTCTCCTCTGTTCTCTCTGAAAAGTTGTATCTTAGTTCTAATAAAAACGTACTTTCCACTCATCGGGGCTTGATCTGCCTGAGGACAGATACAACTTCCTTACTTTAAATTTTTTTTTTTTTTTTTTTTGAAACAGAGTCTCACTATGTCACCCCAGGTAGAGTGCTGTGGCATCACAGCTCACAGCAACCTCAAACTCTTGGACTCAAGTGATTCTCTTTGCCTCCCAAGTAGCTGGGACTACAGGTGCCCGCCACAATGCTGGACTAGTTTTAGAGTTTTAGAGTCTAAATTCACAAATTCAAGACCACTCTGTCTCAGGCTGGTCTTGAATTTGTGAGCTCAGGCAATCTACCCACCTCGGCCTCCCAGAGTTCTAGGATTAAAGGCCTGAGCCACTGCGCCTGGCCTCATGTGCAATTGTTAATAGGCCTCATTTGCTTTTAGAAGTATAAAAAGGGTTAGGGTTAGGATTTGGATGTCACATAATATTGTATTCACCATTTCCTTAATGGATGTAGAAACTATTTCACCAGTTTCCTTGAAATCAATTAATATCATTGAGATTCTAGTACTCTTTACAAAAGAACCCTAAATTCTTTAACCTTTCTTTATCTTCTGTTTTTTTAAAGCATGGAGATTATTTTAGCAAACAACTAAAGCATACTCAAAATAGATTTTGGCTTCTACATTTACTGTCACTCAATATTTAAACAGCCCTGCTCCAAAGACATCACGGGAGTTCTTTATATGTTTAAGGTAATGGGAGTCTAATGGAGTCCTGTCGTTTGATGATCTTTCCAGATTTCACGTAGGGGTCTCACATTTTGATTATCGTTATTTTAAGTAACCAACCCTCTGTCTTATTTGTTAAGGTTATACATAAAAACTGATATTGATATTTTTTGAAAAAAAAAAAAAACTCTTTACTTTCAAGCAGAAACAATATATTCCAATAGATCTTGTGGGAAACACTAATTCTTCAGACAGGACCCACTTAAAAGGACAGGAATAGGTACATTCTGTCTTTATGACCTTAACTATTATAATAAGCACACAGTTCAAACGTTGCGATACTTGGTCCTTTTATATATAGCTACATATCAGTGACATGTCAATTACTGATGCCAGAATGAGAAATAATTTTCCTAAGTCATCCCCAAATTCAACCATCTTTTTCCCAGCCTTGGCACATTTTTTCAAACAATCCACTCACTCATTCAAATAACCTATATGCTTATATATCAAAGACTCTGATAAAGGCCTTGATGTGAAAACAAAACAAAACAGGGTAACTACATGGTTTTTGCAAAATAAAACTTTTAGCTTTTTATAAAGAACATAACATTTCAGCATTTTATAATTCCAGTGAAAATATAGGCATTTTTGGTAGGGTCTTTGAAGAACCTATACTTCTCTCCCTAGTTCCAGGTCTTCCAGGGTGGACTTAGATTTCAACTTTTCAGGTAGCGGAAGCAAATGGTTTTAAAAACCATAAGGTAAAACGAGCAAACTGGACATTAAACTAGAACAGCTTCCTTCCTTTTTATTTTAGTTCTATTGCTTAATCTTCTTCATGTCATACTTAAGTAAAAGTAGAAGAATGTGTCAGAGGAAGCGTACAGGTGAGTTGTGACAGTCACTTCTGACCAGTGACCAGCTGCATCGCCAAACCAAGAAAATTGCTCTTAATAACTTTATCACAGGCAAAATGGAAAGGAGGAAATAAGAGTGGTCCCTATAAATGTTCGTTATATTTTTTAATTCTTTAAAATAATCACAGCTTTAACATTGTTTCATCTTAAAAGTCATACTGGTTAAGAGTGAGCAAAAATAGAGATGTAAAAATAGTGTTAATGACACCTTCTCATATTCTCAGGATTTCATAAGTTCCTGTGGCATCTTTCTATGGTCACTTGTCATCAAAACTGAATTCAGCTGTTTCCAAAAAGTTTGAAAAGCTGATAACAACAATGAAAGAGAAAAAGACGAAAGGGTGCCTGTTTCTCCACTTGAGTGATGTACACTCAAGAAAAGGTAAATTGTAATCTTTTCAAAACAATACCTGAATGATTTCTGTGAAAGGCAAATTTTTTTTTAAAATGACCTATAAAGGATATTCTCCCTCTCCACATTAAATGCATAATAAACCCTCATCCCTCCATATGAAGGACCACTAAAATCTGCCCAGAACAACCTTAATTCAATACAAGGAGATCAGCCTCAAAATCAGTCCTGCTGAGCGTCAAAGTCACAGTAGTATGTGATGGTTTGGCTTAAATCTTCTGTAAAGAATTGAATGAAAAATATTCTAGTAATAATGTAAACACAGCTATGATTTAATATTAATGAAAAAATAATAAAATTAAAAAGAAAACAAGTTTCTTTACAAATAAAGTATCTTGTAGTTAAAAAAAAAAAAAAAGAAAAGAAAAAGAAAATCAATGTTTGCAATGTATTCTGGTGTCCTCTCTCCTTAGTTTGCTTTCTCTACATCTGTTGATTCAGATTCTAAGGTTCTTAGTTGTAAAACAAATCTTTCATTTAATATGGTTTCAGAATCTGCATTGTTTTATGAAATTATTCATTTTGAGATAATTTTATATCCCTATATAGTTGTAAGAAATAATATAAAGAAACCCTGTGTTCCCTTTCCTGAGTTTCCTCAATAATAGCATTTTGAAAATATATTAGAACCAGGATGTTGACATTGATGCTGTCAAGTCACACGGCATTTCCATCACCACAAGCATCACCCAAGCTGCCTGTTACAACCACCCTGCTTCCTCCAAATTCTACAATCTCCTTTTCAATCCCAAATTTGTTCTCTACTTCTATAATTTTGGCATTTTAGTAATGCTATATAAATGGAATCACAAAATACTTAACTTTTCAGGACTTTTTTTCATCCATCAAAATTACCTGGAGGTTCATGCAGGTTGTGGTGTGTTGTCAGCACCTCCTCCCAGTGACCTGTGGTGTAGTTCTGTTTAATCAGTCACCTGTTGAAGGATGATGAGAGTAGTTTCCAATTTATGGAGACTGCAAATAGAATTGCTTACTAGCATTGGTCTTGCCACTCTGTTTACATTTTGGTCATTGTGAGAGGTATGTAGTCTGTGATATCTCATGTTTTTTTTAATTAATAAATTGTATTTCTTAGAAGAGTGACAGATTCACAGCAAAACTGAGCAGCAGAAAGTTTCTAGGTACTCCCTATCCCGTCTCCCACCCCTCCCCCATACACAACCTCCCCCGCTGTGGACATTCTGACCACGTGTGTTGCAATCAATGAACCTACATTTGACACACCATGGCCACACAAATTCATAGTTCCCATTAGTGTTTACTCTTGGTTGTACAAATGTATAATGACATATGTGACCACTGGGATATCCTACTGACAGTTTCACCATCCTAAACGTGCTTCGTGCTCTATTTATTCATCCTTCCCACCCTGTAACCCCATCAGCCACTGATTTTTTTACTATCTCCATACATTTGCCTTTTTCCAGAATGTCTTACAGTTGAAATCATATGGTACGTAACCCTTTCCAATTGGCTTCTTTCACTTACTAACATGCATTTACTTTTCTTCTTTTCATAGCTTGCTATCTCATTTATTTTTACTGCTGAGTAACATTCCACTATCTGGATCTGTCACAATGTATTTATCCATTCACCTATTGAAAGCAATAGTTGCTTTGGAGTTTTGGTAGTTAACAAAGCTGCTACAAACATCCAAATGAAGATTTCAGGTGGACATACGTTTTCATCCCTTTGGGTAGATACCATCTTTGTAAGTGTGTAGTGACTTCTCCCTGTTGTTTTAATTTACAATTTCCTCATGATGTATGTTGAACATCTTCTCATATGTTATCTGTATTGTCTTATTTGGTGAGAATTTGTTCAGGTATTTTACCCATTTTTTAATTGGGGGGTTTATTTTCTTGTTGAGTTTTAAGAGTTTTTTGTATAACTGACATAGCAACCTTTTATCAGATGTGGATGTGTATTTTGCAAACATTTTTCCCCCAGTTTGGGGCTCATCTTATTCTTTTGTCATTGTGGTTTTAACTTTGAATTCCCTGATGATTAGCAACACTGCATGTTTCTTTATATCTTTATTTACCATATGCATATTCTTTTCATTGAAAGATCTCTCCATATCTTTTGACTATTTTCTCATTGAATTTTTTGTTTGTTTCATTTTGTTAACTGTTGAGTTATGGGTTCCTTAAGTAGACTAGATACTAAAGAAATATTTGGTTTACTGGCAACGCCTGTGGCTCAGTGGGTAGGGTGCTGGCCCCATATACCGAGGGTGGCAGGTTGGAACCTGGCCCCGGCCAAACTGCAACAAAAAATAGCTGGGTGATGTGGCAGGTGCCTATAGTCCCAGCTACTCAGGAGGTGGAGGCAAGAGAATTGCCTAAGCCCAGGAGTTGGAGGTTGCTATGAGCTGTGATGCCACAGCACTCTACCAAGGATGATAAAGTGAGACTCTGTCTCAAAAAAAAAAAAAAAAAAAGAAAGAAAAGAAAAAGAAAGAAAGAAAGAAATATCTGGTTTACAAATATTTTCTCACAACCTAGCCACTATCTTTTTATCTTAACAGGGTCTTTCACAGCTAAAATTTCCTAATTTAATGAAGTGATACTTATCAATTTCAGCTTTATATATTTTGCTTTCAGTATTATGCCTGATAATTCTGTCTAATCCGATATCCTGAAGACATTTATGTTTCTTTCTTTTTCTCCTTTTTAGTTCAGAAGATTAGCCGTTAACTAATGTTTTGTTTACATGCTTTGTCTTTTGTATAAATTGAACCAAAGTTATAAATGTGCCCTTCACCCAGAAGGTGTACACTGTACCCAAGAGGTGTGAACATGCTCTTCCTTCCTTCCTCCCCCAGCTTCATTTTCATGGAGATTTACTTCCATATATGCATAAATGTTGATCAATAAGTTCCAACTTTGTATGGAGTACATGTATTTATTTCTCCATTCTTGTGATGTTTCACTTAGACGAATAGTTTCCAGTTTCATTCAGATTGTCATGAAACATACTAGATCACCATTTTTTATGCATGAGTAGTGCTTCATAGTATGTATATACCATATTTTATTAATCTATTCATGTATCAGTGGGCACTTGGGTCGTTTCCATGTCTTTGAGATTGTGAATTGTGCTGCTATAAACATTTGTGTGCAGATGTCCTTTTAATAAAATGACCCTTTTTCCTTTGAGTATATATCCAGCAGTGGGATTGCTGAATCAAATGGTAAGTTTACTTTAATTTCTTTAAGGTATCACCATAAAGCCTTCATTAGAGGTTGTACTAGTTTGCAGTCCCAACAACAGCATAGAAGAGTTCCCTTCCCTCTGCATCCACACCTGTCTCTGTTGTTTTAGGATTTTTTAATATGAGCCATTCTCATAGAGATTAGGTGATACCTCATTGTGGTTTTGATTTGCATGTCCCTAATATTTAGAGACATTGAGCATTTTTTCACATTCGTTGGCCATTAGTATGTCTTCATTTGAAAAGTCTCTATTCATTTTATTCTTTTTGCCCACTTTTTAATGGGGTAATTTGGTTGTTTCTTACAGATTTTCTTGAGTTCTTTCTAGATTCTGGTTATCAGTCCTTTGTCAGATGTACAAGCTTGGGAATATTTTCTCCCATTCTGTGAGTTTTCTATTTCCTCTTTTGACTGTGTCCTTGACTATGTTTCCTTTTAAACATTTTATATATTTTTATTCTACACTAAGTTGATTATCCTGGAGTTAACTTTTGTGTAAGGCATGAGATATAGGTCCAGGTTTATTTTTTGCCTATAATTCTTCAATTGTTCTAGCATCATTTATTGAATAAGCTATCTTTCCTCCACTGATGTACTCTTTTTACCATTTTCAACAATTGGTTGGGTATATAGTATTTGAGTATAATTGGGTCTATTTATGGATTCTCTACTCTGTTTCATTAAATTATTTGTCTGTTCCTCACAGGAATCATGAATCTCACATTCTTGATTGTTGTAGGCATATACTAAGACTTGAAAATGGGCACACTGATTCCTATCTCTTCATTCTTCTTCTTCTTCTTCTTTTTTTATTAAATCATAGCTGTGTACATTAATGTGATAATGGGGCACCATACACTGTTTATAGAAAGTTTGACACATTTTTATCACACTGGTTAACATGGCCTTCCTGGCATTTTCTTAGTTATTGTGTTAAGACATTTACATTCTACATTTACTAAGTTT
>CAUYPK010166761.1:0-28482 GCA_963574355.1 Loris lydekkerianus
AGAAAAATCCATTCAGGTGTGGTTGCATTCTTCAGTCTTCTTCTCTGCCATAGACCTTGATGTAACAGGGAGGGGACTGAAGGCAGCTATGAGTTTTTTGGTAAGAAGCATTCTTGTTCAGACCAGGAAATTCCAGAGAAATTCCAGAGAAAGTCCCATATGCCGGAAGTGGCAGGTTCAAACCCAGCCCTGGCCAAAAAAAAACCTGAAAAAAAAAAGAAGTGGCAGGTTTAGAAAAAAATAAATCTTTTTTAGTGGTAGGATCTCACATGCCCAGGATGGTCTTGAACTCTTTTGGCCTCCTGTGATCCTTCCACCTTGGCCTCCCAAACTGCTGGGATTATAGGTGTGAGCCACTGCACCTGACCCAGTATTCTGAGTTCTATCCTTGCACATTAGTTTTGCCTGTTTTTGAGTACTGTAGAGATAGGATTACATTATACTCACATGTAGCAGTTCATTCTTATTCATTGTTCTAATATTCCATTATGTAAATATACCACAAATTTTTTTATTTGTTTAACTATTCAAGGACATTTAGGAGATTTTCAGCTCTCATCTACTATAAATAAAAAACTTGTGAACACGTCTTTTTGGTGCACATGTGTGTACTCATTTATGTTAGGTACATATTCTTTTGGTAGAATTAGGTAGGATTTACATGTGTTCGTTATTAGGAGATAATACCAGTTTTCTAGTGTTGTTTTACCAATTTATACTTATACTAACAATGTTAGAATTCTAATTGGTTTATGTCCTTACCAACAGTTGTTATTTTTTATTCAGAAGTCATTGTGGGGTATACAATGCTATCACATACTTTTGTGTATGTTTATTAACTGTTTAGATGAATTCTTTTGGGAAATGCTTGTTAGTATCTTTTAGCTGTCCTGTCTTTTTCTTATTAATCTGTAGTTCTTTTTCAAAATTTTTGCAAGGCTGAGTACAGTGACTCGTATCTGTAATCCTAGCACTCTGGTAGGCTGAGGCGGGTGGATTGCTTGAGCTCACGAGTTTGAGACCAGCCTGAGCAAGAGTGAGACCCTGTCTCTAAAAAATAGGCAGAAGTTGTGGTGGGCGCCTGTAGTTCCAACTACTCAGGAAGCTAAGGAAAGAGGATCACTTGAGCCCAGGAGTTTGAGGTTGCTGTGAGCTATGATGCTGTAGCACTCTATTGAGGGGGACAAAGTGAGACTCTGTCTCCAAAAAAAAAACTGCCACAGCCTCCCGAAGTATAAAGTAATTACAGTTGTGAGCAACTAGACATGACATATAGGAGTTCTTTATGTGTGTGTATATATGTCTTCTTTTTCTCCCAGATGCCTTTCTTTGTTTTAATGATATCTTCTAATAAGTAAAAGTTTCTAAATTAAATAATAAATTCATTTTATCAATCTCTTCCTTTCTGATTGTTAATTTTTGTGTACCTGTTAAGAAGTCTTGGCCTCCCCCAAGGTCATAAAGGTATTCTGCTCTGTTACCAGCTAGAAGTCTTATTGTTTGACTTTTCATAGTTGGGCTTATAGTCCAACTAGAATTAATTTTTTACATGATATGAGGTAGAGGTTCAAGGCATATTTGCTTCCGTATAAATGGGGAATTATCCTTTCTCTGCTGCTTTTATGTGCCACCACTTTCATAAATCAGGTGACTGTGTGTATACGTGTCTGTTTCTGAATTCTCTTTTCTGTTCAACTTGGTATATCTTTCATTACATTAGTACTGTACTATATTTATTGTAACTTTGAAATAAGTATAATAATATCTGGTAGTATAACTCTTCCAGCTTTGTTCTTCTTCAAGATTGTTTCCTTCATATTTTACATTCCATATGGATTTTAATATTAGCTTATCAATTTCCACAGTATCATTGGTGCATTTACATACTGGTTTTTCATATTTTTTTTTATAACTGTGCCTAAGGCAAGTTTGATCAATTACATGTTAGCTATTATTATAATAATGATTACTTCTCGAAAAATAAGGGCCATAAGTGGGTCCTGGTAATTATACAAATATGCACTTTTCCCCCCAGTGTATTATAGGGGTACACATGTTTTGGTTACATGATTTGCTTTTGTGCAGAATATGTGCATTGAGCCAGTTAGGAGTGAATTTACCTAACCCCTCTTCCCCCTTTCTATCTACTGGATTTCTATTGAGTGTTACAGCACTCTTTTTAATTTGTGATTTTCATTGTTTGTTATCCTTCTAGAAACTCTGTCATCTATTCTGACAGTGTTTGGCTCTAAGCAGAATGCACATACGTATGTTGAGTGAGGGAATAGATGAACGTATTAGCTCTAGAATTACCACAGTTATCCAAATAGGAGACTGGTGCCTGCCCTCCCCACCCAGGCCGGAGAAGAGCTCACCGGGTTGGTTTTGATCTGATAAATGCACGCATCTCTTCCCCCCCCCCCCCCGCGAAGGGGGAAATAGATAAATGTAAATACATTTAAGAGAGATTAGTTTGTGAACCAAAAGAATCATGGTGATCTAATTAAATTTCTGATTTCAGGTTTGAAAGATTAGAAGTCCTTGCTGTATTTGCCTCCACAGTATTGGCACAGTTAGGAGCTCTTTTTATATTAAAAGAAAGGTATGTTTGTGTAAAATGTTCCAAATCCCACCTAGGACACCTTTGGGAACATGAAAGAAACCAGTGAGACATATCTGGTTGGAAGAGTATGCAAATTAAGATAAATAGTTTTAGACTTTTGATAGTATAATCCCTTCACACTTCAGACTTCTCTCCCTTACTTTTACTTCTTTTATGATATTTCCTTCTTTCCAAACCCAGCCCCGGCCAAACTTCAACAACAACAACATTAACTCATAAATCACTAACAACAACAACAACAATAAAAAAAAAAAATAGCTGGGCGTTGTAGCAGGCACCTATAGTCCCAGCTACTCGGAGCTGAGGCAAGAGAATAGCCTAAGCCCAAGAGCTGGAGGTTGCTGTGAGCTGTGACGCCATGGCACTCTTACCAAGGGCAACAAAGTGAGACTCTTGTCCTAAAAAAAATTTCCTTCTTTGATGCTACTAAATTCAATCATAGGTAGCTGTGAATGAAAGAGATTCAGTCAGACATGTTTTGATGCTTATTACAAATCCATTGAAAGAAGTTTGGTACCAAAAGATTGACATTACATACTGAGGATAATTCATGAGTCTCCTTGCCTCATCACTGCTAACAATCACTAGTTGGCTATAGTATTAAAAAAAAATTGTGAAATTTAAGGTAGATTAATTATATATTTAACAAAGCTTTTAATTTTTTAATTTATAGAACTTATTTTTTTTTTCTTTTAGTGCAGAACGCTTTTTGGAGCAGCCCGAGATACACACGTGAGATTTTATTTTTGACATAATATATACTTTACTATTAAGTTTGATTACTAATTGATGTATTATTAAATAACCATTACTTTGGCTAATATCAGAGTTCAGAGTGTGACAATATAAATTTTTACTGATGTTTCAAAAATTAAATCCCCCAAATCCAAGATGACTTTTCCTTTCTTTTTTTTTTTTTAAACCTAAAATGGTTCCCAGGTCTTTGATGCTTTTATAGTGCTCTGAAAGGGCATTCTGTCTTGGCTTCAAGTCTCTCATTATTTCTAGACCTAGGTCAGCACACTAAGCCAGCCAGCTCCCTCTGGTCTTCTAAAATTTCAGCATTTGCCTTCAAAATCTTTTTATAGCACCTATAGAAAAGAGAATTGTGTTTGTCAACCACATTGTTACCTACTATACAGATCTTCCATATTCTAATTAATTTAATTCAGATTAGTCTGACTTGTCCAGTGCATTGTAAACCAGATACCACCAGCATTTATAACAGCAATTATTTGTAAGAATATATTGTTATTGCTAAGAGTCCTTTCTTGTCCTGTGGAAGATGTTGCAACAGAAGACAAAACTTGGGGCTAGAAACCAACTTCATATTCTAGCTCTGGAAATGCCAAACCATTGAAGCAGACTGCTGTACCTCCTCATCTCTCCATCTCTATACATATTTAAATTACATATTGGTATTACCAAAAAAAAATAATAATAATAAAAGTAAATGTTATTGTTGTTCTTTTTAGGGGAAGATTATTAGTTGGTACTTTCGTGGCTCTTTCTTTCAACCTATTCACGATGCTTTCCATTCGGAATAAACCTTTTGCTTATGTCTCTGAAGGTATGTTTTATGCTTATTACTTATTAGTAATAATAATCCAATTAATCTCTTATGAAAACAAGTTTTCTGTTTGTCTCATTAACTCATAAATCACTAAAAAAGTCTGTTCTGAAAAGAAGAGAGAACTAGCCCAAAGGTTCTCAAGTCTTGTGTAAGTAGAGAATGATAAAACAAAATCTCAATTAATTCAAGATTTAAAAGAACATATTATTTAAAAACGGGCAGGATTGATTTATGTATTACATATGATGAAAAATTACATTTATAAATAACATGAAGGAGAATGAGATTTTAGGTATATTTTACTTAAGGTAAATATTTTTTAGGTATAATTTACTTAAGAAAAGCCTATAGTAAGCATTTTAGAAGCACCAGTATATTTAGAATAGTTGATGTGATAATAAAAATAATTATATACCGTTAATTAAGTTCTCAGGGGTCCAGGTGTGGTGGCTCACACCTATAATCCTAGCACTTTGGAAGCCAAAGCTAGTGGATTGCTTGAGCTTAGGAGTTGAGACCAGCCTGAGCAAGAGTGAGACCTTGTCTCTACCAAAAATAAAAAATCCACTGGGCATTGTGGTGCATGCCTATAGTCTTAGCTACTGGGGACTCAGAGACAAGAGGATCACTTGAGCCCAAGAGTTTGAGATTGCTGTGAGATATGATGATGCCATAGCACTCTACCCAGAGTGACAGAGTGAGACTCTGTCTCAAAAAAAAGGTTCCTGGCATGGCACCTGTGGCTCAGTGAGTGGGGTGCCGGCCCCATATACCGAGGGTGGCGGGTTCAAACCCAGCCCCGGCCTAACTGCAACCAAAAAATAGCCAGGCGTTGTGGTGGGCACCTGTAGTCCCAGCTGCTTGGGAGAATCACGGAAGCCCAAGAGCTGGAGGTTGCTGTGAGTCCTATGACGTCACGGCACTCCACGGAGGGCAGTAAAGTGAGACTCTGTCTCTACAAAAAAAAAAAAGGTTCCTAGGTACTTCTCTTTGGCAATGGTGGATTGGCATGTACTTGCAAATAGCAAAACTTTCTTTTTTTATTTTTTTGAGACAGAGTCTCACTTTGTCACCCTCAATAGAGTGCTATGACATCGTAGCTCAGAGCAACCTCAAACTTTTGGGCTCAAGTGATCCTCGCCTCAGCCTCCCAAATAGCTAGGACTACAAGTGCCCAGCTAGTTTTAGAGTATCACTCTGGCTGACGCTGGTCTTAAACTCCTGAGCTCAAGCAATCCACCCGCCTTGGCCTCCTCGAGTGTTAGAATTACAGGCATAAGCCACCTTGCCTGGCTGCAAAACTTTATTTCTTTTGAAACAGTCTTTCATTTTCAAGTCTTTATAACATTAGACTGGATTTTTTACTTGGTCTAAATGGTCTAATTATTGACATTTTCCAATAATTTCAGTGTTTTGGGATTCTGCTTTGTCAGAAAGAGTTAATTATTAATTAATGAAGAGAAATGAGGTGAAAACATAAGTGGAATGTGTGCACAGGGCCACACTTCAAAGCATAGAGAAGCAGAGATAGGTGAGCGTCTTTTTAGGCCTTACTTGTCTGAACACTAGAATAGTCAAGAGATGTCTTATATGCCCATTCAAGTTTATTTATTCGTTTATTTTTTTGAGCCAGAGTTTTATTATGTCGCCCTCAGTAAAGTGCCATGGCATCACAGCTCATGGCAACTTCCAACTCCCGGGCTTAAGTGATTCTCTTCCCTCAACCTCCCAAGTAAGTAGCTGGGACTACAGGCACCCGCCACAACGCTCAGCTATTTTTTGTTGCAGTTGTTTAGTTGGCCCGGGCCAGGTTTGAACCCGCCACCTTCAGTATATGTGGCTGGTGCCGTAACCACTGTGCTATGGTTACTGAACCAGGTTTAAGCAACTTCATGGGTGTTATGAAAATGAGTATATTTATATATTATTTGCATGAATTAAAGAAATACTGCATAAACTAGAAAATTAAAGAATGACATCTAGATTTTTTTGAAGAAAACTTTTTACATAGCTGGGCATTGTGGCAGGCACCTGCAGTCTCAGCTATTTGGGAGGCTGAGGCAAGAGGATTGCTTGAGCCCAAGAGTGTGAGCTCTGAGGATGTCACGGCACTCTACCTAGGACAACAGACTGAGACTTTCTCTCAAAAAAAAAAAAAAAAGAAAAGAAAAGAAAAGAAAAACACTTTTTATAAATTATAAAAGTAGTATAATACTCACTCTAGAATTTTCTACAAGTTATGAAGATTTATTTATTTATTATTTATTTATTATTATTATTATTATTTTTTTTTTTTTTTTTTTTTTAGACAGAGTCTCACTTTATCACCCTTGGTAGAGTGCTATGATTGTCACAGCTCACAGCAACCTCAAACTCCTGGGGTTAAGCGATCCTGTTGCCTTAGCCTCCCTGGTAGCTGGGACTACAGGCTGTTTTTTAGAGATGGGGATCTCGCTCTTGCTTAGGCTGGTCTCGAACCCATGAGCTCAGGCAGTTTACCCACCTTGGCCTCCCAGATTCTAGGATTACAGACATGACACTGTGCCCGGCCAGTTACAAAGATTTGGAAGCACTCTCTCTATAAAGACCAGAAAGACACAGGAAAGAAATACTGATAATCTCATGATTTAGAGATAATATCTGTTAACATTTCTATTTTATTCCTTTCAATTTTTTATACATATATATAATTTTATATATTTAGAATTGTATGTATTTACAGTTTTATGTCTGGCTTTTTGATAACATTATTTCTTGAGTATTGCCTCCCATTAAATGCTCTGTGAATACAAATGATTTTTGAAAGGTTACATAATCTGTTATATGAATATTTTTAAATATTATTCTTTCACATTTTTCTAACTATGCTTTTTATCAATAATGCTGTACTCAGGCTCTTTTTTTTTTTATGTTTAACTCATTGCCATGTAGTGACTCAGCCTCTTTGTATTAGATTTCTTGTCTGCATTTCTAATTCTTTCTTTAGGATAAATTCTGAGAGAAGGAATTATGAACTGGATTGAAAATCTAGTATTTTTGCTGGGCATAGTGGTGTACATGTTTAGTCCCTGCTACCTAGAATAGGAGGATTGAGGTAGGAGGATCACTTGAGCTCAGGAGTTTAAGGCCTGACTGGGAAACACAGTGAGATTGCTTTTAAAAAAAAAAAAAATCACCAACATGCAAATAAAAAATGTCATTTTTTTTCTTTTTTACATAGGACATGGGTATAGAAATATATTATTTTTTAAAGGGTTTGGTATATGTTGTGAAATTTATTTCCAGAAAGATTATCTAGTTCGTGTTTTCATTAGCTGGAAATGAAGTTTCCTAGAAACATCAAGATTTGTGATCTTCTTTGAAATTTGAGTAGGAAAAAAATATTGAGAGACACTTTCTGTATGCCAGGTACTGCTAAATGCTTTACATATAATAATCCATTTAATTCTTCCCATAACTATATGAAGTAAATTATTTTATTATCTCTATTTTATATTGAGACATGAAGAGATTAAATTCCTTACCCAGCACCACACATCTGTTATGGACAAAGCTGGAATTTGAAGCCAGGTATTCTGGCATCAGTCTTCTCTTAATTGCTTCTTCTCCTGTATAGGGCTTGCCAATCTTTTTTACATCATGGTACACATAAAAACATGAATATTTTTGTAGTGCCCTGGCATAAATGGAAGAGGATTCTTGATTCTGGAAGCTACTTATCAAGAATGATAACTGGCAGGTGTCTTTGGATATACCCAGATCCCTACCTGGCTTTTTTGAGAGCTAAGGGAAATAATAATTGGTATACAGCTTAAGTATCCCTTATCCAGAATATTTGGGATGAACATAATATTTCAAATTTTTGACTTTTATTTATTTTTTAGATAACGGGATGTTTGCATTGTACTTAGTGACTGAGCATCCCAAGTCTGAAAACATGAAATCCAAAATGCTCCAATGAACTCTTCCTTTGAGTGTCATGTTGGTGCTGAAAAGTTTTGGATTTTGGAATATTTTGGATTTCAGACTTTTAGATTGGGGATGCTCAGTCATATTCAGCACACTGATTAGAAAGTTCTGCTTTACAATATAAAGAACCATTAAAACTTCAAATTAATAGTAACAATGACATATCTAAGCTCACTAATTCCTTAAGGTCAACTGTATGTTTTAGTTGAAACTGCTTTTGACTTAACATCTTAAGAACATAGAAGAGGAGAAACTTCTAGATTTGAGGAGTAGCATGTCCTTTTGTAATATTATACAGTCACTGACTGCCAAACTTATTTTTAAAATTAAAAAGCTGAAGTATTTCTGGTAGTGGTTTTTCTTCTGTATAGATAATTTAAGCATTTTCTTCTTAAAGCTGCTAGTACGAGCTGGCTTCAAGAGCATGTTGCAGACCTTAGTCGAAGGTAAGATGTTACGGAGTTTTGTGACATGCATAATATAAAAGGAACACATAAGATGCATCTATCATGGGAACTTACATTATTCACTGCTGAGGTGACTACGTGAATCACACAAATAAGATTCTTATTCTCTTTTTATTTATTCTTACTTTTTAATTGATACAAAAAGAGACCTTTCCAAGTGAAAACACTTTGTTCGCAAAGTTTTCTTTAAGAAATGTTATGTGGGGGCAGCGCCTGTGGCTCAAGGAGTAGGGTGCCTGCCCCATATACTGGAGGTGGTGAGTTCAAACCTGGCCCCGGCCAAAAACTGCAAAAAAAAAGAAATAAGAAGCTGGAAGGTCAATTTGTGAGCCCCACATTCAAACAGTGTGAGTTTTGGAAAAGAAAAACCCAAGAGACTAAGAAAAGGAAACTATTAAAGGAAGAAAGAATACAAGAAAAAACTTCTAAAACTTAAAGATACATATTTCTAGTTTGGAAGGCTTTACAAGACCCCAGCAAAATGGCAAAAAGAAATGTTATGTGATACTACAATATATCTTTTGCGAGATTTTCAGCAGTATTACATGAGTTCTACTAATGCATACTTTGTTTCTTTATAGCTTATGTGGAATTATTCCAGGACTTAGCAGTATCTTCCTTCCCCGAATGAATCCATTTGTTTTGATTGATCTTGCTGGAGCATTTGCTCTTTGTATTACATATATGCTAATTGAAATTAAGTAAGTATTTTTTATTGTTATCATATATGTTTCAATTCCTGGGGTCTTAAGATTAAGGGCTTCAACAGGATGGATGGGTTCAGGCTTCTAGCATTTTTGCTTCTGACCTGTGTAACTTTGATCCAGCCTTTTCGTCAAGGATTTTCACTTAAAGGGATTTGCTTCAGTATTTCTCACCACAGTCTATAAGGTAGAGTGGAAAACTGTTTAAATTCTCTGCTGCCAACCTGCTGAGTAAAACAGAGAAGAGGACACTAAGAGAACTAAACCACAGCTGCTGAGAGAAAAGAAGTGGAAGTAGGTGTGAAGCAATTTGTAAAAATAAAGGCTGTACTATGAAATACCTTACCACATATGGTTCCCTGGCTACCTACCCTTTAAATATTGGTTTACTAGAATGTGTCCTTCCTTAATTATTCTTATTATTTTGCATATTCTCTTTATTTTTATTTATTTATTTTTTTTGCGGTTTTTGGCCGGGGTTGGGTTTGAACCCACCACCTCCAGTGTATGGGGCTGGCGCCCTACTCCTTTGAGCCACAGGCGGCACCCTGCATATTCTTTTTAAAAAATTACCGGTAATTATTTGTTTTTATTTGCTACTTCTATGGGACTCCCAAACCTTTATTTCTCACCTAGATCTCTATTGAATTCCAAAAGGCATATCTTCCTGATTTCTATTCATGTCTACCTCATCTGAACCTGTTTTCTCCGATCTCCAAAATGTCTTTTTCCTATATTTTCTGTCTTACAGAATGCTATCTATTTAGGTGTACTTTAAAAAAAATTGTGTTAAAATACACATAAAGTTTATCCCGTTAACCATTTTTAAGTATACATTTCAGTGGCATTTAGTGCATTCACATTGTTGTGCAACTATCACTACCATTTATCTCTGGAGCCTTTCATCATCCGCAGCTGAAACTCTGTTAAACAGTAACTCCCGATTTTTTCCTCCTTACGGTCCTGGAAACCACCATTCTACTCTGTCTCTAGGAATGTGACTACTCTAGGTACCTCTTAGAAATGATCATATAGTATGTTCTTTGTGTCTGGCTTATTTCACTTAGCATAATGTTCTCAAGGCTCATCGAGTTGTAGCATGTGTCAGAATTTCCTTTCTCTTGGCGGCCGAATAACATTCCATTGTATATACATGCCACATTTTTTTACCCACTCATACATTGCTGTACATATAAATTATTTCTGTATTTTATCTATTGTAAATACAGCATAGGTATATGATAAGTCTGTTTGAGTCCCTGCTTTTAGTTCTTAGTGGTAAATACCCAGAAGTGGAACTGCTGGATTATACGGTAATTTTATATTTAATTTTTTTAGGAACTTCAGTTGATTCCTTTTATTGTTTTTATTTCTTTTTTCTTTTTTTTCTTTTTAAGAGATAGGGCCTCACTGTGTTGCTTAGCCTGGCTTCAAACTCTTGGGCTCAAATGATCCTCCCACCTACACCTCCCAAGTAGCTATGACCTCAGGCATGCACCACAGCACCCAGCTTGCATTTTTTTTTTTTTTGAGACAGAGCCTCAAGCTGTCGCCCTGGGTAGAGTGTCGTGGCATCACAGCAACCTCCAACTCCTGGGCTCAAGCAATTCTCGTGCCTCCACCTCCCAAGTAGCTGGGACTTCAGGCACCCGCCACAACGCCTGTCTATTTTTTGGTTGCAGCTGTCATTGTTGTTTGGTGGGCCCGGGCTGGATTTGAACCTGCCAGCTCAGGTGTATGTGTCTGGCGCTTTAGCTGCTTGAGCCACAGGCACCCAGCCCCAGTTTGCATTCTTAAATACCTATTTCTCCTCCCTCCTCTCCTTTCCCCCTTCTCCAAGCCAGTTCTAATTGGTCACCACATCTTATGTAATATTTCCTTAATGTTTATTCATATCTTCTTTTCCATTATCATTGCTTTCTTCCCAATTAAGCCCTTTATCATCATTGCCTTGGCCCAATTAGAATAGCTTTCTGGTTTACTAATTTTTATTCTCACCCATCCCTAGTTACCTTCAAGTTTGCTGTTAATGTGATCATTCAGATTGTTAATTTGGACACAATATTTTCCGATTTCAAAACTCTCCCCTTTGCATATTTGTAAAAACTGTAAGTTGTTAGCATGGAGTCCTGTGTAGTCAAGACCCCTACCATCCATCTATCTATCTACACCTATTTGTGGTTTCATTGACATATCAGGATTTTCATGCTTTTGCATATGCTGCTTTCACTCATCTTTGAAGGCTCAGCTTTAAATGTCACCTCTTCTTTTTATATTTAGCCTCTTGGGATACTCAGTTCTTTGTGCAGCCATGGTACCCTGTAGACATTTTTTTTTTTTTTTTTTTTTTTTTTTGAGACAGAGTCTCACTTTATCACCCTCAGTAGAGTGCTATGGCGTCACACAGCTCACAGCAACTTCCAGCTTCTGGGCTTAGGCGATTCTCTTGCCTCAGCCTCCCAAGTAGCTGGGACTACGGGCACCAGCCACAATGCCCGGCTATTTTATGTTGCAGTTTGGCCGGGGCTGGGTTTGAACCCACCACCCTCGGTATATGGAGCTGGCACCCTACTCACTGAGCCACAGGCGCCACCCCCTGTAGACATTTTGACTTTAGTATCTATAGTGCTTTATTATGTTTTCTACGTATGTATCTCCTGCTTTACTAGAGCAAAGAGTATGTCTTCTTCATGTTCATATTCCCAGCATGTGGGAAAAAGTAAATAAAAGTACATAATCATCTTGTAACCATTGGCAGTTTGATCTGTCTTGCAAATAAAAAAACTTCAGGCTAAGCTCATTGGCTCACACCTATAATCCTAGCAATCTGGGAGGTGGAGGCAAGTAGATTGCTTGAGTTCACCCTGAGCAAGAGTGAGATCCTGTCTCTACTAAAAAGAGAAAAAAGAGCTGAGTGTTGTTATCAGGCGCCTAGAATCCCAGTTACTTGAGTCCAAAAATTTGAGGTTGCTGTGAGCTGTGATGCCGTAACACTCTACCCAGGGTGACAGAGTGACACTCTGTCTCAAAAAATAAAATAATGAAATAAAGTGAAATAAATAAAATAATAAAAATAAAATACTTTAGCACAGTTTAAACTATTGATGTCGACCATAGTGTTACTATAACACATTGCCGGAGAATATCATCTTGTGATATTTCTGGGGCATTTTCAAATTGGCTCAGCACCTGTAGCTCAGTGACTAGGGCACCAGCCACATACACCAGGGCTGGTGGGTTTGAACCCAGCTGGGGCCTGCCAAACAACAATGACAACTACAAAAAATATCTGGTGTTGTGGTAGGCGCCTGTAGTCCCAGCTATTTGGGAGGCTGAGACAAGAGAATTGCTTGAGCCCAAGAGTTTGAGGTTGCTATGAGCTGTGATGCCATGGCACTCTACCGAGGGTGACATAGTGAGACTATGTCTCAAAAAAAAAAAAAGAAATTTTATTATTATTTATAGGAAAATTGATAGAATCACTTTTGGATTTCCTGTTAGTCTCTATCAAAATTTACTAGTTGGAGTTTTTTATTTGTCTGTCTCAAGCAAGTGAATATATTTGAAAACTTTCTAGTTGACAAGTGGATTGACTGAAAAATACATAGTGGGGAAAAGGTTTTCACTTTTAAAAATATTTTTGGGGGCAGCGCCTGTGGCTCAATGGGTAGGGTGCTGGCCGCACATACTGAGGGTGGCAGGTTCGAACCTGGTCCCGGCCAAACTGCAACAAAAAGTAGCCAGACATTGTGGTGGGCGCCTGTAGTCCCAGCTACTCAGGAGGCTGAGGCAAGAGAATCCCCTACGCCCAGAAGTTGGAGGTTGCTATGAGCTGTGACTCTGAAATAAAGTAAGACTCTGTCTCTAAAATAAATAAATAAATGTAAAACTATCTTTATGCTAGTTAACATAATCATTAGTTATCTTTCCACTAAACTTTGCCAGGAGTTGGGGGTATTTTCCCCCGCCTCTTTGAAATTCTCTCTTGCCAGTGGTGGGCAATTTGATAAACAGTTGTATTGCTTAGTCCTGTTGCGCTTTTTTTATTTTTTGCTTAGTCCTGTTGCTTTAGATAATTAATAGATTGAATTTTAAGATGCCCAGTGAGACATACATTTAAGATTTAGAATTGTTCTTTCCTTCTAGCAATTATTTTGCTGTAGATACTGCCTCTGCCATAGCCATTGCCCTGATGACATTTGGCACTATGTACCCCATGAGTGTGTATAGTGGGAAAGTATTACTCCAGGTAAGGTTCTTCTTTCAGTGCATATACTTAATATTAGCCATACTCTTCTATCAGATTAAAAAATTGTATGTGTGGCTCAGCACCTATAGCTCATCAGCTAGGGCGTCAGCCACATACACTGAGGCTAGTGGATTCGAATCCAGCCCGAGCCTGCCAAACAACAATGACAGCTACAACCAAAAAATAGCCGGGCTTTGTGGCTGGTGCCTGTAGTCCCACCTGCTTGGGAGGCTAAGGCAACAGAATCACTTAAGCCCAAGAGTTTGAGGTTGCTGAGAGCTGTGATGCCACAGCACTCTACCAGGGCGACAGCTTGAGACTCTGCCTCAAAAAAGAAAAAAAAAAAAAAGTATGTTTTTTACCAGATTGTAAAATTTGTAGCTACTGGAGGTCTCTGTTAGGAATGAAGTCAAAATAGTAATCTCTGAAATTTGTATAATAAGCTAAGAATGAAATGAAATTTCATTAACCCATAAAATCCTGGGTCCAAATCCTGCTGTTTTTATAATGTATCACAAAATCAGGAATTTAAACTTATTTGCCTCTCCTTATGTTTCAAGTGATAATAGTGTTACTATAAAATGTTTTTAGATATTTATTTTCCCTTAGGTAATGTGCTTTGGCTGTTGTATGATCGGGTTATAATTGTTTTGTTATTTCCTACCATTGGATCAGTGAGACTTTATTTTTTATTATTATTTTCTTTTTGAGACAGAGTCTCATTATGTCGCCCTCAGTAGAGTGTTGTAGCATCATAGCTCACAGCAACCTCAAACTCTTGGGCTTAAGCAATTCTCTTGCCTCAGCCTCCCAAGGAACTGGGACTACATGTGCCTGCCACAATGCCCATCTATTTTTTTGTTGCATTTGTTTAGCTGGCCTGAGCCGGGTTTGAACACACCACCCTTGGCGTATGTGGCTGGCGCCGTAACAACTGTGCTATAGGCACCGAGCTAGAGACTTTAAATTTAAAATTTAAATTGGCAAATCACTGCTTGTTGGAACAGTAGAAACACGTGTAGATAAGCCCATGGAAAGAAAAGTTTCCCAGAGCTAGATGTGTGTGTAAACACTGTTCCTTTTCCCTGACCCTCATGCCTTTCCTATAACTTTGAGGCAGTACTCCGTCTCTTGAAGTAGTAATAGCAATAATAGTTGTATAGAACATATGTAGCACTAGACTACTATGTTTCTAGCCATTTCTTGAATATGTTTTATTGGTTGGTTCTTTAAGTCTTATTTAATTCTAGAGGTAAGATCTTCCTTGTGAGATAAAAAGCAAATATGAACAAATTGATAATGTTGCCCCACTAGGGGGGGTCAACTAAAGCCTCACTTCCCTAAATCACGATAGGGCACATGTTAGACACAGACTGGCTGAACATCTATTTGGGGGCTGGGTGCCATGGGTCATGCCGTAATCCCACCATTCTGGGAAGCCAAGCTGAGAGGACTCCTTAAGCTCAGGAGTTTGAGACCAGCTAGAGCAAGAGTGAGACCCCATCTCTTCTAAAAGTAGGAAAATTAGTGGGGTATTGTGGTGGGTACCTATAGTCCCAGCTACTGGGGAAGCAGAGGCAGGAGGATCACCTAAACCCAGGAGTTTGAGGTTGCTGTGAGCTAGGCTGACACCATGGCACTCTAGGTTGGGACAACAGAGTGAGACTCTGTCTAAAAAAAATCCACTGGGTAGAAGGGGTTTTAAAAATAATTGGCAAAATTATTTTTTCTCCTGGGTTATTTATATTTTATTTTATTCTTTTGCCCAGACAACACCACCTCATGTTATTGGTCAGCTGGACAAACTTATCAGAGAGGTAAGATGAAATAGTAAGTAAAATCATTTTGATTTATATTCAGGGATAGAAGGGATGAGTATATATAATACTTTATTCAACCCTACCTAGAATTTTATTTTAGGGAAGCTTATATTCTTCATAATAATTAGGAACCATAACATAAGGGCAAAAATAGAAAAATCTGAGGAATTGTTCAGCCTAGAAGCCAAATTCACTTGAAATAAATGTGAATGAGATCAGGGATGTCCAACCTGTGGCTCATGAGCCACAGATTATTTGAGGATTGTTTTCTTTTGTGTTGGATATCATGAAAAGTATGCACAGATTTTTTTCTTTTTGGCTAATCAGCTATCCTTAACGTGTGTATATTTAATATGTGGCCCAAGACAACTCTTTTTCCAATGTGAAGCAGAAAACAAAAAAGATTAGAAACCTGGAGTGGTGCCTATGGCTCAAGGAGTAGGGCACCGGCCCCATATACCAGGGGTGTTGGGTTCAAGCCTGGCCCTGGCCAAAAACTGCAAAAAAAAAAAAAAAAAATTAGAAACCCTTGGGCATGTGGCCCAGAATGGGTATGAATGCAGCCCAACAAAAACCGTAAGCTTACTTAAAACGTTATGAGATTTTTTTGGTAATTTTTTGGTGGAACTTGATTGCACAATTTGTGAGTGTGAAATTTGTAGGTGGCATGTGTCACAGTCATATGAAATAAACATATGGACACTCCCTATTTGTACTCATATTTGTTTCAGTTTTATGGTGGTATACAGCTTCCAGCATGTTATCTTCTAAGTAAAGACAATTGAATTGTCACCATTAGACAATACGTGTGCTCCTGGTGACTTGGTGAGGTAGAGATTATCAATGATACTTCAGCCTACCATTGCAACATTAATTGTTTCATGTCATTTAGAAGTCAGGTAAGTGTTCTCACTAGATTGTGAGAACTATCACTTCCACACGTTGGCACCACCTCACATATTGCTCACTGCTGCTTACAGCCAGCCCTCTGCCTCGCTCTGTATCAGCAGCCGACATGTGGGAGGGCCCAAACTTGGCTTTCTGTTTTCCTATCAGTTAATTTTCATAATAGAAGTAAATATAGTCCCTTGTCTATTTTGTGTGTGTGTGTGTGAGAGAGACAGAGTCTCAAGCTGTCACAGCAACCTCCAACTCTTGGGCTTAAGCAATTCTCTTGCTTCAGCCTCCCAAGTAGCTGGGACTACAGGTGCCCACCACAGCACCCAGCTATTTTTTTTTTTTTAACCTAACAAATGCAATCAGTGTAGCCTGGTTTCTTGTACCCTCAATGAATCCCCAATAAAAAAAAGTCCAAAAACAATGGATGCTGGCATAGATGAAGAGAGAAAGGAACACTTATAGACTGTTGGTGGGACTGCAAATTAGCATAACTTCTATGGAAAACAGTTTGGAGATTCCCCAAAAACTAAAAGTAGACTCCATTCAATCCAGCAATCTCATTACAGGGCATTCATCTAAAGGAAAAGGAGAATCTTCATCAAAAAGATTCCTATGCTTAAATGTTTATTGCAGCACAAGTCACAATTGCAAAGATGTGGAATCAACCCAAGTGCCCATCAATTCATGAGTAGATTAATAAACATTGGATGTGTATATCATGGAGTACTACTCGGCCATAAAAGAAGATGGATTAAAACCTTTTGCAACAATCTGAAGGGAACTGGAGACTGTCCTGCTAAGTGAAGTATCTCAAGAATGGAGAAACAAACACCACATGTACTCACTATTAAATTGGAGCTAACCAATGAGCACATATGTGCAAGGGAGAAAAGTGAAGCTCAGTGACAGTTGCCTAAAGGAGGGGGATAAGGGGAATAAACCAACTTACTGGGTACTGTGAACACCATTTGGATGATGGACACACCTATAGCTAGACTCAAGCACTACAAAAAGGATCCCTGTAACCTAAAACATTTGTACTCCCTTAATATTTTGAAATTTTTTTAAAAAGCTGATACCACAGAGTGATGGATATAAATATATTCCATATTGACAAAATGTAAAGAACTATACATTGTTGAAGTTGAGTGGGAAAGGTTAATATTAAGCAGTTGGGACTTGATTCTAAAAGAATTGGAGTAAGCAAGAAAGTGGGAAAACAAGCAGGAATGGTATCTTGAGTGGCGTGGGACTTCCCTTGGCTGATGAGTGTCCTTGTGCAGCATTTGACCACGTGGTTTTTAGGCTTAAAGTAAGTCCATATGTGAATGAACTGTTGGATGTGTCAGATACACTTCTGATAACCTATTTCTGTGCTTTTAATTAGGTATCTACTTTGGATGGAGTTTTAGAAGTCCGAAATGAACACTTTTGGACCCTAGGTTTTGGTTCATTGGTATGTTTTTACATGTTACTTTAGTTATAATTTAAAGCATAGTTTTTAATTTTTAAACCTGAATACAGTATTTCTTTAAAATTTTCTTTGACTCTCATGAAAAGGCTCTCTGTTCCGTATTTGTGTTCAAAAGAGTCTAAAATGTAGATGGACTCAATTACCTGATTGAGATTAATTGAAGGATGTATTTTTTTTTAATGTATAAATGTTTTTTAATTTTATTTTTAATTGACAAATAACAATTTTAACAAATACCTATTCTATGCCTGGGACTCTATAGCCATCCTCTAAATTTATATCCTCATAACAAATTTAGAAGACAAGTATTCTTTTATTTTCTTCTGTATTTCTTAACTTTTTTCCTTCAAACAACTGTATGATCTTATTTTTAATAACACCAAAGTGTCCACCTAAAACAAATCTACAATTCTACTTTAGGAATGATCAGGAAAATACAGAGAAGTACCCAGAAAAAAAATTAAAATCACCATAATTCTATTCTCAGGAGAAAACTGCTGTTGGTATTTTGTTTGTTTGTTTTTTGATACAGAGTTTCACGCTGTTGCCCTGGGTAGAGTGCCGTAACATCATAGCTCACAACAACCTCCAACTCTTGGGCTCAAGCAATCCTCTTGCCTCGGTTTTTCTATTTTTAGTAGAGATGGGGGTCTCACTTTTGCTGAGACTGGTCTCGAACTCATGATCTCAAGCAGTCCACCCGCCTCAGCCTCCCAGAGTGCTAGGATTACAGGTGTGAGCCACTGCGCCTGGCCACAGATATTTTGGTATTTATACTTACACATTTATTCTCCTTGGGAAATGAGATCTTGCTGATTGATAACTTACTCTTTTCACTTAACTAAGGTATCGTGTAGTTTTTCATGTAAATATTCTCCTACAATATCTTTTTTAAAAAACAAATAGGGTTTGGCTCAGCGCTTGTAGCATAGTGGTTACCGTGCCAGCCACATACACTGAAGTTGGTGGGTTCAAACCCAGCCCAGGCCAGCTAAATAACAATGACGACTGCAAGAAAAAAATAGCCAGGCACTGGGGTGGTCGCCTGTAGTCCCAGCTACTTGGAAGGCTGAGACAAAGAATCGCTTAAGCCCAAGAGTTTGAGGTTGCTGTGAGTTGTGATGCCATGACACTCTACCAAGGGTGACCAAATAGGGTTTGATTTTTCTAACATAATACAAATTCCAGAAGTAAGCACATCATGGCTAGTCCAACAGTTCAATGATGTCATCCACTGTGCAGTCTTTAATTTCAGGTTTATGGTCTTTTAGTGGCAAAATTGTCACTTCACTTCCACCCTCCCCACCCTCCCTCTTTCCCTCTCTAGGCATTTTGGATGTCTAAAATTCATTCTCTAGTAAATTATTCAGAAAGGGCCTCTGGGAACAATATTTTCTAAATTCTTGAATGTTGCACAGTTTGTGCATATTATATTTGAAGATTAGTCTGTCTGGATATAAAATCTTTACTACACATTTTGTTTCTTTGAGTTTCTTAAATATGTTACCCCATTTACCTCTGACATAAAGCATGGTGGTGACAATGCCTAATGATAATCTGATTTGTTTTCTTTTATATGTGACTTGATCTTTTTGACTAGAAGCTCAAAAGATATTTTTTCTTTTCTTTCAAGAGAGTTTCACTTGGTTGCCCCAGGTTAGAGTGCCATGGCCTCAGCATAGCTAACAGCAAACTCAAACTCCTGGGCTCAAGTGATCCTTCTGCTTTAGCTTCCCCAGTAGCTGGGACTACAGGCGTCTGCCACAATGCACAGCTAATTCTTTCTGTTTTTTCAGAGATGCTCTTGCTTGAACCCCTGAGCTCTGTCTCAGCTTCCCAGAGTGCTAGGATTACAGGTGTGAGCCACTGTGCCTGGCCTGATATTTTTTCTTTAAAGTCCCTCAATTTTACTAGAATGTATCGTGGCATTAGTTATTTTAATTATGTCATGTACCCTTTCAGTAACGTTTCAGAAACAATTTTTTTTTAATATTTAAGAAAGGTTTTTTAATTATATTATGTAATTTTTATTCAGGTCTCCTGCTTTGGTTTTCTCTTTTGGGCACTCCTATCACGTGCATGTTGGATCTTTGCCTTTTATATTTGTTATTTTTTTCTCAAATCCTTACCATCTCTTAATTTCCTTTTGATTAAAAAAAGCATATATTCTTTTGGCTGGGCATGATGGCTCACGCCTGTAATCCTAGCACTCTAGGAGTCCGAGTTGGGTGGATTTCCTGAGGTTATGGGTTCAAGACCAGCCTCAGCCAGGATGAGACCCTCATCTCAAAAAATAGCTGGGCATTGTGGCAGGCACCTGTAGTCCCAGCTACTTGGGAGGCTGAGGCAAGAGAATTGCTTGAGCCGAAGAGTTTGAGGTTGCTGTGAGCTGTGATGCTACAGCACTCTACCAAAGGGCAGCAAAGTGAAACTCTGTCTCAAAAAAAAAAACAAAGGGCAGCAAAGTGAAACTCTGTCTCAAAAAAAAAACAAAACTTTTTCTTTCTTCCTGTCTTTTATTTCCCTTGGTATACTCCTGTTTATTTGCTTTTCTATTCCTTCTAGATAAGTTTTTATTTCTGAAGTGATTTTTTTTCTTGTATTTTGTCATCTCATTTCTAAGGATTTTAAATTCCGATTTATGTTCTTATTTTATATCTTTTGCCTTATTTTGAAAAAGTGGCTTATAGTTTTTTTGTTTGTTTTTTTAGAGACAGAGTCTCACTTTGTCGCCCTCAGTAGAGTACCGTTGCATCACTGCTCACAGCAACCTACCCCTCTTAGGCTTAGGTGATTCTCTTACCTCACAGCCTCCAGAGTAGCTGGGACTACAGGTGCCCACCACAATGCCCAGCTATTTTTTTGTTGCAGTTTGGCCTGGGCCAGCTTCAAACCCACCACCCACGGTATATAGGGCCGGCACCCTAATCACTGAGCCACAGGTGCCGCCCAGGCTTACAGTTTTTAATCTGTTTTGTAGTTATATCTTTCTGGTGATCTTTAATAATCTGTATTTGTATTCTCCTTTTTTCCTTATAATTGTGTGGGATGTGGCTTTAATCCTTTTTCCATTGCTTGCTTTCTTTTTATTTTGGAGACAGGGTTTCTGTCATTCAGACTGGAGTGCACTGATTCAGTTATAGCTCACTGCAGCCTCAAACTCCTAGGCCTAGGCTCAAGCATTCCTCCTGCCTTAGCCTCTGGAATAGCTAGGACTATAGGCACCTGCTAATATAGCACTGTCTTAGCAGGCTTATTTTTTTTAATTCTTTGTGCAGATGAGGTCTCACTGTGTTGCCCAGGCTGGTCTGGAACTCCTAGGCTCAAGCAATCCTCCTGCTTCAGCCTCCCAAAGTGCTGGGATTACAAACATGAACCACCTCACCCAGCTGCTCAATTTTTTTGAAATTAGTTTTCCTGAACTTTAAAATTAGGAGTGGTTTAGGGTAGTGTATATGAATTCATAAGTCTAGAGCTCCCTCTTCTGATGATTTTGTAAAATAAAAGTTCTTTTCTTTCTTCTGTGTTCTCCCATTTTTATCTCCTCCACCTCTATCCTTTATCTCAACTGTGCTGCTAAAGTTGGATTCTCTTCCCAGGTGTTTCTTCTTACTGTGTGGCTTTGTCTTTGAAGAGAGTTTTGCCTGGTTACTTTTGAGAACTTATAGGCTCAAATTGCTCCAGCCCTTCAGACTTTATTGCAAACCCAATATACTTACCCAGTGTAGAAATGTGCAAAACTCGCGTTTCAACCGCCTTTGTCAAATTGTCCTACATTTTCAGTAAGTGTCAGTTAACTGCTTTGGGGTTTTCGATCAGTCAGATGTCCTCCTTGTTCCTTCTGATACCTTACAGACCTCATAGCTTGTACTTGGAGCTTCACAGGGGTACTCTGTTACCTAGTTTTTTGTAGATGTCCATAGATTTTCAGTTTTGCTGTCTTCATTTCTCTGTTTTTATGGAGATATATGAGGCATTTCAAAAACTGCCACTATTGCTTCCATCTTCCAAGAATTGCAACATTATTTTTAATGGTTGTGGAGTTTTACATTATGTAAATATGCCATAATTTTTTTTTTTTTTTAAGACAGAGTCTCACTTTGTTGCCCTGGGTACAGTGCCTTGGCTTCTGAGCTCACAGCAACCTTAAAGTTTTGGGCTTAAGCGATTGCCTCAGCCTCCCAAGTACCTGGGACTACAGGCACCCACCACAACGCTTGGCTATTTTTTGTTGTTTTTTTTTTTTTTTTTTTTTTTTGAGACAGTCTTACTATATATTGTCCTCGGTAGAGTGCTGTGGTGTCACAGCTTACAGCAGCCTCAAACTCTTGGGCTTAAGCAATTCTCTTGCCTCAGCCTCCCAAGTAACTGGGACTACAGACACCCACTACAACACCCGGCTCTTTTTTGTTATAGTTGTCATTGTTTGGCAGGCTTGGGCTGGGTTCGAACCTGCCAACTCTGATGTATGTGGCTGGTGCCCTAGCCACTGAGCTACAGGCACCAAGCTGGATCCCAGCTATTTTTTTAGAGATGAGGTCTTGCTCTGGTGTAGGCTGGTCTTGAACTTGTGAGCTCAGACAGTCCACTTGCCTCATCCTCTCAGAGTGGTGGGATTACAGGCATGAGTCACCGTTCCCAGCCTTAAATATGCTATAATTTATCTCATCAGTCCCATGATGGACATTTAGATTGTTTTCTATTTTTTCCTATAGAGTTGGGATAAACATTTTTTATGGGATAGTCTTTGTATATAGACATGATTATTCCTTAAGCTTCATTTTTAGAAGAGGTTTTTGTGAGTCAGATGATATTTACCTTTTTTATGGTTTTTAGTATAAATTGCCAAATTGCCTTCCAGAATGCCTGTTAGAACTACACACTTTCAGTTGTGTAATTTTTAACCATTTTTTAGTTGTGCTGACAATATTAACAAGTAGACAAGTATTAATCTGGATAGCTTATAAACACAAAGAATAGTCATCTCAACTATTCAGAACTTGGCCATCTAGAAACCATACCTAGTATGGTACTGAATAATTCCTAAAATTAGTATCTGGATAAGACTCAGGAAATTCAAACAAGCTTTTGAACTGCCAAAATTTGATGTTACAGAATCTATAGATAAAAACATGCACCATAATCATCAGAGAGTATTTTAGTTCACACTCTGCAAATCGTTTTCACTTACTTTAGTTAAGATACAGTATCTTTTATAGTTTTGTATAGTGCCAGCTATAAGATAGCAGTGGCAAATAAAGGGAAGTAATCAAAGGTGACTTGATTTCTAGATGTGATTGTCTCACCTAAAAATAGTCAATAGACGTCCAATTCAAGTAATACAGATATTTTTCTCTATCTCATGGTTGACAACTCTCTTATTACTGTTCTGTGTTTAGCATTTCAAGTTGTAGATTTAGACACATTGTAACTAAACAATTAGGCTAATTTATGTGCAGTTTATGTTTTATGATAATTTTTTCTTTTTTGAAAATCCAAGTTTATGAGTGACACCTGTGGCTCAGTGAGTAGGGCACCAACCCCATATACTGAGAGTGGCAGGTTCGAACCTGCCCTGGTCAAACTACAACCAAAAAAAAAATAGCCGGGCATTGTGGTGGGCACCTGTAGTCCCAGCTACTCGCGAGGCTGAGGCAAGACAATCATATAAGTTCAAGAGCTGGAGGTTGCTGTGAGCTGTGATGCCTGTGCACTCTACTGAGGGTGACAAAGTGGACTCTGTCTCAAAAAGAAAAAAAAGAAGGCTTGCGCCTGTGGCTCAAGTGGCTAAGGCACCAGCCACATACACCTGAGCTGGCAGGTTTGAATCCAGCCCAGGCCCACCAAATAACGAAAGCTGCAAACAAAAAAATAGCTGGGCTACTTGGGAGGCAGAGGCAGGAAAACCGCTTGAGCCCAGGAGTTGGAGGTTGCTGTGAGCTGTGATGCCACAGCACTTTACCCAGGGCGTCAGCGTGAGGCTCTGTCTCAAAAAAAAAAAAAAAAGAAAATCCAAGTTTATCTGGAATCAACATAGAGTATTTGGTGGGCATTTTATTTAATTTTATTTACTCTACTATATATTATTATTAAAATTTTTTAGGCAAATAGTACCCATTTGCTAGAATTTATAACTAAAGCCTTAAAGAGAGATTAAAAATCCTTATTAATTCTGCCATCCGGACATAAGTAATATCATTTGTGATAGTGATATTTCTGTGTGTGTGTTTTAACCATTATAGAATCATTGTTATAACTACTACTTTATTTACTTTAAAAAACATAACTTGTGGTAAGCACCTTTTCAAGATAATAAACATACTTCTGATTATCCCTGATGCTCTCTATCCTTAGAAGTCTGAGGTCGTCTTTCATGAGTCCGTCTCCCTCATCTATTACTTACAGTTGGCTATGAAGCCCTCCTACTTCTCCCTCTGGGATATACGTATTTATCTGTCCCTTTCTGATCCCTTTTCTTTTTTTTTTTTTTTTTAAGAGACAAAGTCTCGCTTTGTCACCCTCGGTAGAGTGCGTGACATCACACTCACAGCAACCTCCAGCTCTTGGGCTCAGGCAATTGTCTTGCCTCAGCCTCCTGAGTAGCTGGGACTATAGGCGCCCGCCACAACACCCAGCTATTCTTTTATTTATTTATTTATTTATTTATTATTTTTTTGCAGTTTTTAGCTGGGGCAGGTGCTGCCCAACGCCGAGCTATTTTTTGTTGCAGTTTGGCCAGGGCCAGGTTCAAACCCGCCACCCTCAGTATGTGGGGCCAGCGCCCTACTCACTGAGCCACAGGCCCCACCCTGATCCCATTGTTTTTTATTTTTTTTTAGTCCTAGCTCTGCTTTCCTCATTCCTTGCCTGATACCAATTATCCATGCCTACAATCTTTTGGAACTCTTGATTATTTTACTTCTATTTAGTTGCGAAACTCCTTATCATTTTAAGGCCATCTGCTAACCTTTGTTTTTAACCTTTTTTTCCTCCTTCCTTCCCTCCTTTGTTTCCTTCCTTCCTTTTTTCTTCCCTCCCTTCCTTCCTCCCTATCTTATCTTTCTCTCTCCTTCTTCTCTCCCCTGAAATATACTTCTTTACTTATTAGTATTGTTGCTTATTCTTACCAAACATGCCATACATTTTAACTGCTGTTCCCTCAGTGTAAAATATCTGTTTGTGTTTTTTGAAATTCTATTTAATCATCAATCCTAGATCAAGTCCTATCTTCTTTTGCAGTCTTCTTCAATTGGAATCAATACCTATTTTTTCTGCCCTTCCACTGTATTGTTCATATACTTCATTTATATTCTGCCTTGCATTATGATTTGTCTGTCTTCCTCCTACATGGATTTCTCTTCTTCTTTTACGTTTTAGAGTCACAGATGGCTCTGTGCCAGTAACACAGTGGTTATGGGCCCAGCCACATATACTGAGGCTGGCAGGTTCAAATCCAGCCTGGGCCAGCTAAACAACAATGACAACTGCAACAAAAAATAGCTGAGCATTATGTGGGTGCCTGTAGTCCCAGCTGCTTAGGAGGATGAGGCAAGAGAATCGCTTAAGCTCACGAGTTTGAGGTTGTTGTGAGCTGTGATGCCATAGTACTCTACCTACCGAGATCGACATAATGAGACTCTCTCTCAGAAAATAAATAAATAAATATAAAGAGTCAAAGATTATTTCATTATATTGATAATCATCAGTAAGTACTCTTTAAAAACTGACGAGACATTTAGCTTTCTCTTGTTTTAAAGAAAATTCCAGCTACTGACAACATCATAAAATGTTCACTTTCAATGGAATTTTTATTAGTGTAATTCTTTTGTATTTTTCCCCTTTTAGGCTGGATCAGTGCATGTAAGAATTCGACGAGATGCAAATGAACAAATGGTCCTTGCACATGTGACCAACAGGCTGTACACGCTAGTGTCTACTCTGACTGTTCAGATTTTCAAGGATGATTGGATTAGACCTGCCTTACTGTCTGGGCCTGTTGCAGCCAATGTCCTAAACTTTTCAGATCATCACATAATCCCAATGCCTCTTTTAAAGGGTACTGAGGATTTGAACCCTGTTACATCAACTCCAACTAAACCGAGTAGTCCACCTCCAGAATTTTCTTTTAACACCCCTGGAAAAAATGTGAGCCCAGTTACTCTTCTAAATGCACAGACAAGGCCTTATGGTTTGGGTCTAAATCATGGACACACACCTTATAGCAACATGCTTAATCAAGTACTTGGAGTTCCAGGAATTGGAGCAAGCCAAGGTTTAAGAACTGGTTTTACAAATATACCAAGTAGATATGGAACTAACAGCAGAATTGGACAATCAAGACCATGATGGACACTAACTTATTTCTATGAGGAATGTTGACTCCTTGGCTTCCACTTTATTTAGCAGTTCTACTTTGCATTGACTGTTCAATCATTTACTATAAATGTTAGCGAATTGTAGACTTGTTCACATTTCATGAAACCTATGAAACTATATTTTTGTAAAATATATTTGTGGTCGTGAGATTTCTGTAAATGTTGTAGGCTTTAAATAGGCTTCTTTTAGAAAATGTGTTTCTCTGAATTTGGATTTTGCTGTCTTTGATTTTGTAGTTGACTTCAGTGTGATGTGACCGTACCTTAATAACAGAGCCATTTGATAGAGTGGATCTGTCATGTGACTAAGACTATAATTTTTTTTTTTTCAGTCAAATTTATAAACATGCTTCTTGGGTAATAAACATTTTAGGAAAGTAAAAAAATGTCCATTCAATAAATAAGTCTCTTTTTTTATAGCTTTTCCAAACTTAATTGCTACATTTTTTCTTTGAGGTTTTCCTGAATTATATCTTGCAAATTAAAAGCAAAAATTTTTATTAGGAATTGTGGAACACATTCTATCTAGCACAATTTAAATTTTTTAAATATCGGGGTTTTTGTTAGAAGTGTTTCTCATTTAAAAAGTTTAATACATTTGTAAATAGTCCATGGCTCTCGGTGTTTCATTTTGACTAAGTGAATACCCAACCTTTGGTGATGTGCAATGAAAGAATCCCAATTTACTGTGTTATATTTAACAACATAATGATGGAATGTACCTTTTATGTCACTTCTTCAGTGGTTGACGTTTTTAATTTCTCATTTTATTAACAAACTATATAAACTATATTACCAAAATATATGGAATTCCATACATGGTATGGAATTTGATGTCTTTTCAAAGTTGCACAAAGAATTTGACTATATATAATTTTACCAGACCATAACCTTGGGTTATAGAATACAGTGTTATTAGGTCTACAGTGGGAAGTTTCTAACTTTTTTGTTTTGCTTTGTCAAAAATGATGATTTGCCAACTGATAAAGTGTGAGAATTGTGTAGATTATTTTACTTTTGGATGATTTTATCACTTGTTTACTAAATGCAGATTTTAAAGTATTTCCAACATGGCTAGTATTACTTCCAAACAGCATAACAGACAGCAGTCACACATTTCCTTTGAGAGGTTTTCCTTGTTGTTTTGTTTTATCATTATTTCTATAATTATGGTTTTTAAAAGGGATTTTGAGAGTGGATTTGACTTTCCTGGAATCCAGTGTTTCTGGAGATTTCTGACTTTCCCAGCCATCAGCCAGCTATCTAGAGATTTGTTGTTTTTGCAACAGTTTCTTCAGTCAACTCGTCTTCTTTTAAATAGGAGCAACACTTCCAAATCCTATTTCTTCACAGTGGAATAACATATATCCAAGAAGCCTTCTCTGTCAAGCAGAATGTGGTCATCTGTGGTAAGAAGATATCTAAATATCTTGGTGAGGAATTGGGCATTGTCTTTGATATCTGCAACCTGTTCAGACATTTAAGCTGCTGAAAAAGTAATAGCCCACGCTACATTGACTACTGGGGAAAATGAAATTTTATAAAATGTAATAAGACAGCCTGTTTCTTGTCTTTGGTCTTATGTTCTGTCATTGGCCTACTATTACAGGATGAATTTTTGTCTCTATTAACCTTATCTGAATGTCAGTTAGGGTCATGCATGAAATCTGAAGAACTGCCATGTACTGAGTGATGATTAAGCAGTATGTGCTCCTACCCCATGTGTGTCTTTTCCATCCCCATGGGATTTTAAAGTGCTTAGGTATCAAACACAGTTCTGTGTGCGGTTTCATGCCTATTTCCTCAATATCCATTCAGAGACAACACCTGTCTCACCAAAGGTGCTTTAATACCCATTCACACTATTTGAAAAAGGTCATGCAGAGCATGAAGGAATTAGCCCCATTTGCTGAAAATCAATAATGCCAGCTGTTATAGGTGACATCGGCTCATGTATTATTGTATAGAGAAGTCTTATTTGCCAAATTCTAACTAATTTCTAGCAACAGAAACACAGGCAGCAGCCTTACTGGTAAATCTTGATCTATAATCACTATAATCTAGACAAAGGAGGAAGTTTGATTTAAATATTGGCCCATAGCTTGTGATTAAAAGTAAGCTTCATGGACTGTGATTAACCCTGTTTTAAGAAGTCTCTATGGGCTTGGTGCCTATAGCTCAGTGGCTAAGGCACCAGTCACATACACCGGAGCTGGCAGGTTCAAACCCAACCCAGGCCCTCCAAACAACAATGACAACTGCAACAAAAAAAAAAAAAAAGCCAGGTATTGTGGCAGGTGCCTGTAGTCCCAGCTACTTGGGAGGCTG
>CAUYPK010166764.1:0-44227 GCA_963574355.1 Loris lydekkerianus
AAAAAAAAAAAAAAAAAAAAAAAAAAAAAAAAAAAAAATCATAGTCTGTAGCCATCCTGGGCATTTCTTTGGGAAAGTATTCTCAATAGAATCATCAAATAAAAGATGAAGAGAGCTATCTCTTAGGAAGGTCTCTTTAGCTTTTATAAAGAGTGAGTCCTTGAAGCCAAGAGAAATGACCCTTATCTTAGGTGCTTGGCGGAACAATCCCATAGGATGTCCTTCTCAGAAGCTGGAGAAGTTATCAGCATCTCAAACATATGGTGCCCAGGAGATCTCACTTGTCTGCAAAGTGTTTGGGCTTCCCAAAAAGGATCGGGGAAGGCCAGGGTTTTGTTTGTGTGGAGAAAACAAAACTAATGTCAAGAGAGGCAAATTGACTCACCTCGTAAGAAATTATTTTCTCTCTGACAACATGTGAATTATGTCCCCTTTTGGTGCCATGAATATATTTCAAAAGAGCATAAATGCTTTTGGACCATCCCAATAAGGAGAAAAAAGTTAGAATAATCATGAACCCCACCTCTGCCCCTTGCAATTAGAAGGAAACAAGCTAGAGATGGAGAGATGCCTCCTTATGTTGCCTACAGAAGCCCCTCATGCCACAGGGTGTCAGCCAAGGTCTCCTCTCACCTCATCTGCCCTCCACCTTCTTTGCTGATACAGAAACTTAGCTTTGTTCAATAACCAAGACTTTGTGTGATTTGAAAGAGTTGACTCACTTAAGAGGGAGATGTGTAAGCCAGGAGGCCAAAATATTGATTTATAAAAAAGTTAATAAAATATGAATAAATTAATTTGACAAGAGCTATAATTCTCATGCTTCACATAAGGAACCCTTTCTCTGATATCTTAGCGCTTATGAAGCAGAATTAGCAACGAAAACGTTACTTGGTAAGCATGGAAACGTCAAGGCAGGAACCTATCAGGAGTCTAGCGAGATGTTTCTGTGGTCAGAAGTTTGACTCAAAGACTTAAGAGTCTAAAGACTCTGATTAAATAACAAAATACCTTTTTCTTAAAAATATAGATAATTTGAGGTCTTGGTGGACTCATTAAAGCTAGTCTCTGACTCAAGACTCCTAAGTTGAGCCATGGTAAGTCTTGTCAAAGTACAATTTTCAAAAAGTTAAAAGTGTGATTCTCATTGAACTATCAAATGAATGAGGATCAAAAATTTTATTGAACTCACTAATTAATGAGGAAACTAATAAGATAATAAAACTCCCCCAAGAGCATGTTGGAGAATTATTTGGTTTCCATAATCTTTTTCTTTAAATAGGACTAATAGGACTAAGATTTCAAGATACACAATTGCTGATGTCCTTCAGGGCAATAAAACATCTTCAGGGTTATCTCTGCTAATAGAAAGAAATCATTTCAGCATATGCAAACAATGTGTATAACTCCACAAAGTCTGAGCCCTTAATTATTAAATAGTAAATAGCAAAATCAACAATGGTAAATTCTTATAAGAAAATAAATCGTCCTTGAGTGGGCCTGGTAAGTAAAGCTTCAGTATGACCTTGAAAGGGCTTGTAGTCACACCCTTGGACATCTTTCCAAGCTGTGGATAATTCTTCTTTACAGGCTTAAGTAGCTCCTTGAGTTCACTTTTCTAGAGCTTAGTACATGCCCAAAATTCCTATCTGTCCCTCTTTATCCCCTTCTCATCTCTGAATGGCTGGCAAATATTTAACATTCAGGTGTCAGGTCAAAACTCCAATGCTCTGAGATGCCTTCCCAGACCTCCTTGCTCATATCTGCATTCCTCCAGGCCCTCTTCATCTCATTACCCCGTGAGCGCCCTCATGACACTGACCAGCCTCTGTGATCATCTTGTTCCTTTGTTTACATGTTTACAATTTGTGTGCTCCACTGAAATGTAAATGCCAAGCCTGTGGAAAAAGAACTGGACTAACTCACCTCTATATTTTCAGCCCCTAAAACAGGGCTTGACCTATACGTAGTGAATTTTTTTTTTAGACAGTCTTACTTTGTCACTCTCCGTAGAGTGCTGTGCCATCATAGCTCACAGCAACTCAAATTCTTGGACTCACAACTCAAATTCTTGGACTCAAGTGATTCTTTTGCCTTAGCCTCCTTAGTAGGCAAAAGAGGCCTGGCTATTTTTTAGAGATGGAGACTCACATTTCATCAGGCTAGTCTCAAACCTGTGAGCTCAGGCAATCCACCCACCTCAGCCTTCCAGAGTGCTAGGATTACAGGTGTAAGCCACTGTGCACAGCCATACATAGTGAATTCTTTTTTTATTTTTTTAAGAGACAGAGTCTCAGGGCAGCACCTGCAGCTCAAAGGAGTAGGGCGCCAGCCCCATATGCCGGAGGTGGTAGTTTCAAACCCAACCCTGACCAAAAACTGCAAAAAAAAAGAGAGAGAGAGAGTCTCACTTTGTCACCCTTGGTAGAGTGCCATGGCATCATAGCTCACAGCAACCTCCAGCTCCTGGGCTTAGGTGATTCTCTTGCCTCAGCCTCCCGAGTATCTGGGACTACAGGCGCCTGCCACAATGCCCGGCTTTTTTTTTTTGTTGCAGTTTGGCCAGGGCCAGGTTTGAACTGGCCACCCTCGGCATATGGGGCTGGCACTGTACCCACTGAGCCATAGGGACCACCCACATAGTGAATTCTTAATAAATATCTGCATAATAGATGAATGGATGGGGGATATATATATACATACACATAAGCCCATACTTACATTAGCTAGGTTCTATTAGAAGACACTGTCAGATTTTTGCTATTTAGTTTGCTTTTTTTTTTTTTTTTGAGACAGGGTCTCACTATGTTGCCCTCAGTATAGAGTACTGTGCTGTCACAGCTCACAGCAACCTCAAACTCTTGGGCTTAAGCAATTCTCTTGCCTCAGCCTCCCAAGTAGCTGGGACTACAGGCACCCGCCACAACGCCTGGCCATTTTTTTGTTGGAGTTGTCATTGTTGTTTAGCAGGCCTGGGCCGGGCTCAAACCTGCCATCCTCAGTGTATGTGGCTGGTGCCCAACTCATTGAGCAACAGGCGCTGAGCCTCCATCATATCACTTCTGACCTGGGACACTTTTGTTAATTCAAGGAAAGTCCAGACTCATTATGGAAGCTTTCTCTCCTTGTTCTGTCTCAGAGAACATCCCATTACAGCTCATTTATTACTATGTTCTCTCCTAACAGCTTCCCCACCCCCAAACCCAAAAAAGTTTAAAGGTTTTTCCCTCCACCAGCCACAGGGAGTTACAAGAAGAAAAGGAAGGAAGGGAAGAGTTTGGAAGATGAAGCAGCCAGAGGGGGGAAACACTCCTTCAGGAATTAGGGGATGGAAATTAACAAAAAGATGAAACAATGTCTTGGCCACTTCTAGCTCTCACAGCATAGCTTTTGGAGGACAAATGGGCCTAAATTCTTCTCAGAAAAGGAATGGGGAAGAAAGCAGCCTTGTGGATTTTCTAAATATCAAGTTCCTTTTACTTCCCTGACATATTTTGTGGTTTAATACTTTACTTCTTTGAATAGTCTCTAATATAGCAAGGGCCAAGTCTGGTATTATGAATGGTAAGTTTTGGCTTACCTTTAAGCTGTGAAACATTTAAAGGTACAAAGCAGGAGAGGGAGGCAGGTGAGTGAGAAAAACAGGATTTAATTAAGTCTTAATGTGGGTGAGAAAGGCAAGGACCATCCTCCAGATTTTGATCTTCAGAACTTGTTCTACATCTCGTCTTCCTCCCCTGTCTTTCTTTTCCCTTGGCTATTAAATCCCTATCCCAACATTGCATTGACCACCCAGCATGCCTGATTGCACTGGGCATTTAAAACACTTCATGACAGCTATTCTGTGAAAGAGTAAAATCACTAAATGGACTTGTCAGGAAGCATTACCTCTAGCCTGTCTCCCCTGTGGACCAGCTGGCTCTCCATTAGCTCTCTTTCAACGTGCTCACCCCTGCTAGTCCCAGTAATGAAATAAACTATTAGAAGCCTATACTCTACCAAACCACAACAGACCTTAGGACAAGGTCAGCATATGAGCTAGAACAATATTGTCAGACTTTAGCAACATCAGGCTTACCTGGGGGGCTTGCTAAGACAGCTTTCTGGGCCCTAACTCCAGAATTTTTGATTTAGTAGGTCTGGGGTGGGACCCAAGAATTTGCATTTCTACAAGTCAAGATGATGCTGATGCTGCTGGTTCATAATCATGTGTAGAGAATGATTGCTATAAAAGGAATAGTCAAGCATCAACTTCAACAACTTGTTTCCCTCAATTCACCCATCTCTGCCTTAAAATTTCTGTCTGCACACACAGTGTCTTTCTTCCAAAACTAGTTCATGTGCCCAATTCACTTCAGTTCATCATATTACTCAAAAACCCTTCCCCAGCTAGTCATTGACACAAGTATTTTATGTTAGAAGGAAGTATTGGAGTCATTTCTCCATCAAGGCTTCTCACCTTCCACGAGTTCTGCCATTTTGAGATAGATAATTCTTTGCAATGGGGGATTCGCCTATAGATTCTAAGACATTTAGTGGGTTTCTATCTACTAATTTCAAGTAGCATGCCTACGCCACCAGTTGTTGCCACCAAAAATGTCTCCAGAAACTGCTAAATTTCCACAAATAGTGGTTCTCAGTAGTTGAGAACCAACTATAAATAGTAGTTGAAAACGACTATTATAATCAAATGCATCTTTAATAATTTCCTCTTTGTTGGAATTTAATGGTGAAAATTTTTTGCACCTCTTCCTGAGTTTGGTCCAGTTGAAAAATAAAGACAGAATTCAAATACATGGCATCAAAATACCATTTTATTACTGATAAATCTGGCCCCAAAGCATAGGTAGGAATGCTTCTCCTGGGAGATATTTGGGTTGTGATTAACAATAGGTGATGAAGGCTGTAATTAATCTTAGGTTGAGGAGAAAAGAATTGTATAAACACCAGGTGAAACTGCAGTGGTGTGACTAAGGCAGCGGTTTGCCACCTTAGATACATATTAGAATCACCTGGGCAACTTAAACAATACTGATTCTAAATTTTATAATTTTAAGGGGATGTTTAAAATAAAAAGAATATGTGACAGAAGCTGTATGTGGCCTCTAGAGCCTGAAATACTATTTAGACCTTTACATTTCATATTCTTCATCCCACAATACCTGGGAAAATGTGTTCGTGTTTATTTACCTCAATGATGGCTCAGAGTGTACATTTTGTGTCCCTGTTATATAGTCTAACTTGTGTCTAAAAATAAGCTTATAAGATTGATTTATATTACATTTTTGCTATTTCTTCAGTCCTTAAAAAATGAGAGCATTGTACATCAACATAACCAATGTTGTAATGTCTTTAAGTTAAATCTACTTGGGAGCTATTATTATTTAGGAAATTGAGGTAATTAAATTATTGGTGGTAAAATTGAAGTTATGATTGCTTGTACAGATGATTGCTATATTAATTATCAATAATATTTATTCATTGAAAGCAAAAAAAAAAAAAAAAAAAAAGAATACTGATTCTTAGCCCCAACCTCAGAACAGTTAAGCAGAATTTCTGGGACAAGGGCTGAAGCATCAGAAAATTTTAAAATCAGCCAATTTTATTTATCTAATGTGTAGTCAAAGCAAAGAACCACTGCTCACCTGAATAGACTGAGAAAATGCAATCCCTTGTTGAATTTTTCTTAAGGTATTGAGACAACCACCAAGTCTGATGCAAGATCTCCCAGGAAGCATTATCTCCAGCTCAGTCTCCCCCGTGACTTTCTTACCCAAATAGTCCTCAAAATTCTGCTGATGTATGAGTTGCATAAACATATTTAAAAGAGCATAAAATATTTATAGGCTTCAGAGTAGGCTTTGTGGGAGAATATAGTGTCTAAGCCAGGACCTTGATGGTGTGTGCAAAGGCCTGGACATCTGTGATTAATAGGCTCAATGCTGCAGCATTTTGATGAGCTGAGGAAGAGCCCTAGGCAGGATGAGAGATGACAAAGCTAGTGAGGTAGATAAAACATTGCTGATCATGTTAAGGAGTTTTGGTTTTTATACAAAGAGCAGTGGGAGGCACTGAGGGGACTATACAAAAGAGTGATGTACCATATTTGAATTCTTAGGATCAGTACTCTGCCTGTTTTGTGGAACTTGGATGGAAAGAGAGGAAGGCTAGAGGTAGGAGATCTGGCCAGAAGTCAGAGCAGAAATCCATGTAAGGGTTATTTAGCAGACAGGGATGAGCAGAACTTGGTATCAGATTGCCTGTTAGGTATAGAGAGTAGAAAAGGAAAAACTCAACAATTAGTCCCTGATTCCTGACTTGGTCACATGGATGGAAAATGGTACCATATCTTATGACCAGACCACCAAAGGAGCAAGGAGTTTGGCATGAGAAAGATGAGTTCTGTTTTGTGTTTGCTGAGTTTAAGGTGTCTGTGGACCATCCAGAGGGGCAGTTGGCCCAGGATTGTATCAAGTTTAGCACTAAAAAGTCCTGTGTCCCAGGAAACCATTCAGTCCCAGGAAGACCAGGACAACTGAGTAACATGGCGGTTGGCCACATGAGTTTGCCTTGCCCAGGAAATAGCTGATCTGGGACATAAAGTAAGAATTTTCAGTAAATAGATGGTGTGTTTTTTTGTACTTGTGCATGCATGTAAATGCTCCTGTGTCTGTGACTAGAGACACGCTAAAATAAGAGTACATATTTTTCAGTGGTTAAATCATAAAATTACTTTTTTTTAGAATTGTTTTTTAAAATCATCTACCTTAATAATGTGTTACATTTACAACAAGGTAAAAGAAAATACTATTTTAAAATTCACACACATTTTTCACATCCATGCCAATTGTTATATTTGTTTAGACCTTTTTTGCTCCTATTTAAAAACTCAAAATTGAAATAATTATTTTTAAAATTCTCCAAGGGTTTTTCCTGGTGGCGAGCAAGCATATTCTATTTTTGTACAGTGATATTATACAGAGTTAGTAAATAGACTATGGATTAATCTGACTCACCTTTTCTTAAATTCCACTGGCTGGTTAGGCTTAAAGTAAGCTGACCACAGGGCAATTGCTTGGTGATAAAAACTCCAACAAATAGAGAAGGCTGCTGGCCTTCTGGGTTTTCTGAAATGATTTTATCAAGTACCATGTTGCTGTCTCATTTTTTCTGCAATGGCGACCTACACTTGCCTGGTGATTAAATATGTGTGGACTTAGCGCAGCACCTAACTTCTTCAGAAGGCACATGGCCAATGATTTCATCAACTGTTATTTAAAACACAGCACGTAGTCTCAGAATGATGACACCAGTCCTTACTGTGACATGGGGAAACCTACATAAGTTCTTTTGGATACTGAAGAACTCTGAATAACAGTATATGCTGAGGATTTGAAGCCTAGACTCTAGATTCTAGATCAGTGGTTCTTAACCTTCCTAATGCTGTGACCCTTTAATACCGTCCCTGTGGATCACAACCCACAGGCTGAGAACTGCTGCTCAAGGCATTCTATTCCAAACACCATGTCTTCCCAATGGAATAACTGAGATCCAGAAAGGAGAAATAACAGTCTGGACCACATGGCTCATCAAAGCCAGAGGAAAATTTGCATCTGGACTTACATAAGGGAAAAGAGCATTAAGCCATTATTGTATACCTGCAAGAAATATGGTATTTTCCCCACCTTCCATACCCTCTAATCTATATGATGAAATTTCGAGGTTAACAAAGAAGGAAACTGAACCTTGGAGATTTCAGCAAGTTCCTAAATATTTCCAGACCTTTTAAAGGCAAAACCTGAAGCCTAAGTCTGGTTGACCCAAGTCCATGTGTCTAGATATGGCCAGAAGTCAGAGGAGAAATCCATGTAAAGGTTATTTGGCAGACAGGGATGAACAGAACTTGGTATCAGTTCTAGAGCCCTGTGGTCCTTCCATCAGGCCACACTACCTTCCTTGGAGCTACCATTTTGATATGTGGGCTGAATAGGGGAACAGGTTCAATTGCTGTTCCCAAGTCAAGAAGAAAGACAGAATGGCAAATGTGCTGATGCATCATCCTTAGTGACTGAAGGATAAAGGAAGAGGAGAAATGCTAGCAACCTTCCTGTGACCTAACATCACCCATCACATTTCGGGTGAAGTGCCCTTAGCAATGAATAGCCTGGAAACAGGAAACTCAAGAGTCTTTCTAAGCATGTTATAAAAGCCCAGAGAAACCTATAGTGTTTTAAATATATCAGAGGGACCCTGCATATATATGGGAGAAATCGTGTAAGGGCAGAAAGGGGAAAGCACCCTGAGCAGCTCTTTCTCGCCATCTAGGATCAGAAGTGGTTAAAAACACTCTTCTGCTTTTCTGCTTACGTCGTATGTGCTGTGTCTGTTTCCTAGTGCTTCCCAATGTTTTCTCTTTAGAGGCTCACCTAAGGAGTAGTTAGAGTAGGCATCACTATTCCTTTTTACAAGTGAAGAAAGGCACATATAAGTGAAATAATTTACACAGGGTATCAAGAAAGAAAGTGAGAAAAAGAGCTGTTGTTTAAAATGATTTATATATTTTTATTATGCATTCCTATCATTAAAAGCATCCTTCAACATGTGCATATTTTATTAATTATATACCTTTACTATTGTACTAATATAGTATGCATATTTTAAATTTTATACAATAATATAATTTTAATAGATGTGGTTAAAAAAAAAAAAGAATGTAAATGAAAGTGCTTATGTTTTCACACCCTAGGGCACCCTCATTGGTGCCCCTGACTCCATCCTCTAGTATTCATGTCTTTGTAATTCCCTTCTTTCAGTGTGAGCAGGACCTATGACCTTCTAACAAATAGTTACAGCAAAGGTGATGGGATGGCATTCTTAGGATTATGTTTTATATTATATATGATTATATGGGAAAGGGGAAGATTTAAGTAAGACCCCTAGTCTTAGGCAGATTTTACTGGTGGGCCTGACCTACTCAGACAAACCCTTTAAAAGATGATCTAGGCCTTTCTTCAATCCAGAAAATCCAAGCAGCATTCTCTCTCTCTCTCTCTGATGTTTATTATAAGAAACCAGTTGTAAAAAATACCACAGCCACAAATTCTGCCAACAATCTAAGGGAGCTTAAAAGCAGATCCTTTCCTAGCCAAGCATCCAGATGAAAATACAGCCCAGCCAACAACACCTGGATTTTAGCCTTGTGAGATCCTGAGCAGAGGACTCAGTTAAGATGCACCTCAATTGTGACCCACAGAAACGGTGAGACAATAAATAGGTGTGCATTTAAGCCATTGTTCTGTAGTAAATAATTACACAAAATATAAGCTAATACACTAATAGATGGCCTTTTATGCCCTCTTGGTTTTGCATGGTCAAAGAATTGGAACACCTATAACGAGCTGGGCACTTTCTTAGCACTTTGCCCAAACAGTCTTCTCAATCTTCTTTCAATCTCCTCCATACCATATAAGAACTGATATTTTTTCACTCAATATCAGGAGGAAAAACCTGAAACTCAGCAAGATTAATCAATTTGCCCACATCCCACAGTTAGAAGTGAAAGGCAAAGAGTCTGAACCTCAGCCTGGGTATGAGAATAGAGCCAATTCTTCTAGAGCAGCAGTTCTCAACCTGTGGGTCGCGACCCACAGGAACTGTATTAAAGGCCCGCGGCATTAAGAAGGTTGAGAACCACTGTTCTGGAGCCTTCATTTTTGTGCTGGTGGTTGTTGCATCCGACCGGCCCTATAGGATACCACGACATACAACTCATCCTGCACACTCTCCCTCCATACTCCCTGTTGTGGAAACTGGCCTTTCTCCTGGTTTTCCATTCATGCTATTCAAGCTTCCCTAAATGCTTCTCCTTTAGCACTAATGCATTGTAGCACCTGTGTCTCTTCAGTGACAACAGAAGAGCTGTGTGCAGTTGTTACTTACGCATCAGATGGAGTCTGTGCGGGAACCATTCATCAGGGCTGTAAAGGTACCTGACTGGAAATTTCAGACTGTTGAATGATTCAGCGTTAATGGATCTTGCAGTTCTGAGAGGCAATTTGATATGACCTTCCTTTCATTCTACTGTAGAACAAAGGGCCAAAAGCTGCTGCTTTTCATAAATCAATTTTTCATCCTGGAAGCTGCTGTCCATGTGTTTTCAAGTTCAGCCTCTTGCAAACCTATCACTAACCAAACCCAGAAACACAGAGTTAAAGAGGAAAATGCTTGGTTTCCATGCTGGCCTGACTAATGGCTATTTTGCTCTAATAAGGGCAGGCAGACAGACAGAACTTGCTTCTGGTTCTGCCACCTACTTACATGCTCCGTGGGTATGTCCCAGGACTTAGCACCATCTCCCTGATCCTTGGGGTCTCCACCAGTCAAATAGCGAGGATAGCACCTGCCTTTATTTGATAAGATTGATTCAGCTACTCATTGATTCACAAATCCTAGATTGCCTACCGTATTCCCAGACAGCCTTAATAGACCACACGAAAAAACATTATGATCAAGGAGCAAAATTAGAGTGTTCAGAAACATCTCAATTTCAAACATCTAAATAATCTATTCCTTAAAAATGACGATTTCTGAGTATCTTTTGAATTTCACTTGTCTTAACTGCATTAAAAATGTGGTCATTCATTGAGTCATCTATAAATCTCCATTCAAGACCTGCCGTCTGTGCAGTACCTGCTGGGTTCTGGGGATTCAGAGATGAATATCTCTACCTCCCCCCCCAAAAAAAACATTCAAAGTGTCATGGGGAGACATGATGTCCATCCATAAGCAGACATTTTTTTTTTTTCAAAGTACAGAAATGGCAAGAAAACCAGAGCTGTGTTTCTGATAGTTAATCTGGTTCCATGGACTTGAAGGAGAGGAAAAAAGAAACAGTTATGTTGCTGCTGGGTCCAGGCAAGAGATGAGGAGTCCGTGAAATCCAGTGACCTTGAGGATTAGAGAGTAATGGAGTTATATAGAGACCTACTTATGCAACAAATGTGGCAATAAATGATTGCCTAGATACCAAATGGGGAACGGAAGAAGGAAAAGTGAGGAATCAAGATTCCTCTTCCTCACATTTCTAGCTTGAGTAATTCTTTTTATCAGCCAGGCCGGGGAGGGGGTATTATTATTACCAGTTTGCTCAGAAAGCCTCAAGATAAAGTAACCAGAAAGCTCAGGACCAAGATTTATATCTAGAGCACCTGATTCCAAAGCCCATGCTTTCTTCTGTTACAAATAGTCTCCCCTAGGATCTTTATATTAATCTGACCATGTTCCCTTATTCTTAGATACAAAAATCTGTTTCCTGGGAAAGGGAAAAGAAAGGGCATGGCGAGATTAGAGATGATGGAGGGCAGGCTAAGGGTGGAGTCTGGTAACCAGGCTTCTCTTCCTTCCACCTTCTGCATCCCTTGCCCAGTGTTCTTTGTTACCAGCACAGTTCTTAGGCTTTGCCTGATAACTTGGCTCTGTCTATAGAAGCAACACAGGGAGCCTCTACAGTAGCTCCTGGCAGTCAGATTTCCTAGTATTGCTCACAGCATCTCCAGTTATTGGGATCTGATGTTCTCCAGAAGGAAAGGCTTAAGAAATGACAATCAGGAAACTTCAGTTTTCTGTTTGCTTACCAGTACTTTTTAGGTTCTATCCTTCACTCCAGCTGTCCTTTGCAATGGAGAACCTTCTGTCTAGCTAAAGCCATATCTTGACAGTGGACAGAAGCTATTTTACCCCTCAGAGTTGCCTCTAAATCTGCACAACAAACACCAGACAGCCGTGGGCAGAGTAGAAATGTTCATTTTCCCTTATCTTTTCTTGGAGATTCTGCTCCCCCAGACAGGGGGCTGGTGACTGAGATGACAGAATGGTGCCATCTGTGGGCCAACACTTGACATAATCAACAATGATTTCCAAAGTAGCAAAGATGTTCCCTAGCAGCGACAGAGCCTGGAGATGGTTCCCAATTGTAGCAGTGGATGCCCAAAGCTCTTCCTTATCCTGACATCCCTGTGTATCTCTTTTTCTTCAACCAATCCATTTACTTTTGCTTCAAATTTCCAAAGAAAACTTTAAAGAATACTGGAAGTCCCGAGTTGAGCTGGTATCCACCATGACTATCCTTAGCAGGAGTTTCTTTAGCGCTGTGATGTTGTTGAACCTTGGAAACATCAGAGAGGTTTTGTGAAGAGGTTTCCTGAGGACAGAATTCAACCTTAAAAGTTTTCTGCTATCTATAGTGAATCTTTCCTCACTACAGTGAGAAAACTATATAATTGTCTGCTATACAGTATATATGAGGGTTCCCCCCCCCATGTGTTTGGGAAACAAATTCCCTTATTTCACAGAATAGGTAGTTTCAACGAAAGTTATTAAAAAAAAATTCTGTTTTCCTATTGATTTACTTTACAATGAGAAATATGTTGCTGTGGAAAGGGAACATACTGGTCTGACTTTTAATTTGGGGGGCATTGTATATTTTAAGAGAAATATAACTGGAACCCTTCAATATACTAGTCTAGTATGACATGACATATTTCCTATTATTTTCCTTTTATCTGTGAATAGTTTGTCACTTTTTTCCAGCAGTGTCGGTGTCCTTAGCTAATGACAAAGAATGAGATTCTAACCACTTTTTGCACTAAATAACCGCAGCTTTAGAAACTGGAGACTATGCAACTATTGAAAAGAAAGGCCTTTCATGGGAAGGTTCCTGAGTTCCCTGAGTCTTTCTTCAAGGTCAAGGGGTGAGTTCTACTGACAATCCTAAAACTCTTCTATGTGACGTTGGGTAAATAACCTTCCTGTGCTAAAAGTGAATTATTTATGAGACAAAGATGGTAGTAGTGTCTGCCTCCTCTCAAAATTCTCAGTGACTTTTTTGAGTGAGAAAGTCTAAAAATCACTTTGGGTTTCTCTAAGGGACTTATTATTTTAGAAATACCTTTTAGCAGTCAGTGCCACATAATCAGGGTAGCCACACATTTGCCACAAAGGCTCTTAATATTGAGACTTCCAGAATGAAAAACCAACTCATTGCTTACTTTGTCAAGACTCTGTATTTGAAAATTTGGATCTTTAGATTAATGTGAGGGCAAAATGATTAGGTCACATTGTGTTCCTTAGGTAAAGCTCAAGTGGTGGATGGGTCCTTTACCCAGGGGGTGTGCCACATGGAGTTGAAGAACAGTCTTCTTAGTAAAGAAGAGTGGGAAAGCAAGTAAGCAATGCACACAATACTAATATAAAACCAGTAGATAATCAGCTCTATGCCCACACAAGAGAAAAACACAATTAACTTCAAGTGGGGGTGGGGGAGAAGGGAAACGGGAAGGGAATTGGTAAGCTCTCCACTACTAGGCACCATGTAAGGGTATATGGCATGCCTCCTAGGAGGAGGGAACAACTTGAACTTCACGTAACAAATGCAAACAATGTAACCTCATATTAATCTGAAATTAAAGGTAAAAATTGGTGGACCACTTTTAGAGCCAGTACAAAAGTGGTTATCCTAAATCATTTATTAGGATAGTCTAAAAAAATTAGAAATCTTCTGTTTATAAGGGACGCTTTCATTGTAGGACCAGGAGGTTTTCTGAAACTTTACAATTTCAGCTCTTTGATAATCTATTTCTTAGATTATCAAATGGGATGAGGTTACTGGATCTAAATTTGAAAAGACAATTGTGGAATGTACAAATAATATTAATAGTTCTGTAACAAAATCATGCAAAAATTTTTCACAAATTGAAATTCATTTTTGATCATTTAGACAGAGCAATAAGTCACCTATTAAAGAGCTATCATACTCAAGTTTTCAAAAGGATAAACTGCCAGTGAAAAAACTTGAACTTTAAAAGCTCATGTGTGACTGCATTGGAGTGCCATTCGTTATGTTATTAATTGATTTTCTTCAGATATTTTTCAGTGTTCTAATTTCCTAGGCCAAAAGAAAGGATACCAATTCACTTCATTTTTCACTTAAATAAAATTTATATTTATAGCCTGATGATTTATCATCAGGTTATAAAACTAGGGATAGCCTCTCTTAAAACATAGCTAGATACAGTGCTTGGAAAAAAATTAAAAATAAAAAAAAAACATACCTAGAGATTCTTTAAACCTCATAATGGTTTCTCATGTGAATTCAGAAAGAACATTGCTGCAACTTTATCTTTTTATCCTCTAATCTCCCTTCTAGTTATAAAGCATTGTCAGGCTAAAATTGAAGGACTGAGAAGGTTTAACATAGAGGTAATCGTATTTGTCTGATCTGAAATAGCCACCTTAAGAATAGAGGTAAGAAAATAAGGACCAACTGTGAAATTATTGAATATCACTGACCCCTGAGCTGTAGACACAGGTTTAATTGTCCCTAGAATTGTTTTGCTGCCTAAAGTTCTGCAAAATTAAATTGTATAATAAGTGAGTTGATAACTTACTTTCTTCATTGATTTTGACAGCTATATCTCAAGAAATGATCAAAAATGAAGTAACCCTTCTAATCTAGATTTCCTATGGATAAAGCCTTGGCAAAATATTTGCCAATCTTGGCATTCATATATTCTAAACTTATTAAATCAGTAAATGGATGACTTGGTGAATGCAAAATTCATGAAAGTATTAAATGTGTTTCTAATATTCGAGAGCTAAATATGCATATTGGTAGGGAAGATACATTTTTATATTACACAAAGAGCAAGATCAAGGATAGGAATAGATTTTTATGAAATGTACCAAAGGTTGGGGTCTACTCTCCAGGATTAATTGAGGTCAGTAGGGCTAACCCTCTCTAATACATCAGGGGCCTTGAACGTGCACAATTATTTTAGCTCTACAATTCTCTTTTTAAAAATTTATTTCATAAAAATAATTATGTTATTTCACATTTATAAACGGAAACATAGGAGAATAGTAATGGAAATAGAAGAAAATCTAAATAATGGACTCCTCTGCAGCTTTTAAAAATAATATTACAAAAAAAGCAAAAAACAAAGGGTCAAGACAGAAGAGGGGAAGGAAGAGTGAATCAAAATTTTCTGCTGATATTTTTCTCTTTCTTCTACTTACTTTGGACTTATTCTGTTCTTTTCCTTTGGAAAACAAATTCAGTTGCACACTTGGCACATCAATTTACAGCCCTTCTTCATTACTAATATAAATGATAGAGGCTTTAAATTTTAATTTAGGGCTCACTTTAAATGATATTTGATATCTTTATTGTCATTTCATTATGTCTTTTTCATCATTAATTTTTTTAATCCATGATTTATGTAGATAGTGGACTTTTTAAATTTTTCAAAAAATATGGAGATTTGGTTGCTTTTTTAAATCAACTTTCAATTTAATATAAATAGTAGTAGAACATGGTCTGCCACATGTGGTACTTTGACTTTTCGAGATGAACTTTATAAACTTTATACCTTCGCCCTGACAAGAGGTCAGTTTTTGTAAAAATTGTCTGCCTTATAACAGGTACCTGCAAGTGGGGTGAGGGTGGAGTGGAAGTGACTGAAATTACAGAGGGGCAAGGGCGGAAGCAGATAGGAAGCTATTCCAATAATTTAGGGAAGAGATGATGGTGGAATGTACCAGGGAGGTAGTGGTGAAAATGTTGAGATAGAATTAGATTCTGAACATAATTTAAAAGTAAAATCAACACAATTTCTAAAAGGATTTGATGTGGAGTATGAGAGAGAGAAATCTTAGCCTGCACTACTGGAAGATAGAAATGCCATTACCTGCAATGGGGAGGACTGTAGGTGGAGCAAGTTTGGGGCAGGAGACCTAAATGTCAGACGCTGAGTAGAGAGGTAGAATAGGCTGAGGGGAAAGGTCTAGACCGAAGGTACAAACTTTAAATATAAACTTGGGAATTATTGGTTCTTTTAGAGGCATAAGGCTAGAAGAGAACATCTAGGGCAGTGTTTTTCAACCTTTTGTATATCACAGCACACTTGAACCTATAGTTAAACTTCTACATGCACTTGAATTATGTTGATCAAAAAAAAAAAGAGAGTATAAAGAGGAATATACATTCTTCACATTGAACTTCTTTTGAAAATTAATTAATAATTTTTAAAAATTTTTGCAGCACAACTAAGATCCTCTCATGGCCACACTGGTTTAAAATCACTGAGCTAGGGCAATGGTTCTCCATGAAGGCAACTGGAGTGGGTGCCCCTGGCATTAGTGGGCAGAGGCCAGAGATTCAGCTAACACTCTATAAGGCACAGCCCCTCACAACAGAATTCTTGGGCTTAAAATGTCAATAGTGTCAAGTCTGAAAAAACCTGACCTAGGGCATAAGCATGAGGTGCTAGATGCTCAAGGACTCAGCTCTAGGGCACTCCTTATTAGGAGTTCAAAGAGATGAGGAGGAACCATTAAATAATCTGGGTATGTATGTCCAGTAGTATTGGGATAAAACCAGGATAGATGTATTATGTCCTAGAAGCCAAGGATAGAAAGTCTATTAGACATAGGAAGCCATCAGCCTCGTCAATGCTACGGATAGGCTGATAAAGATGAGGACTGAAAGTTGTGCTTTGAATTTATCACTGTGGGATCATTGACAAGACCCCCATATTAATTAACAAAAGTCATTTTGGCAGAGTGGTGTTGGCAAAAGGCTGGCTCTGTTACTTAATGACTGAGTGACTTTGGACAAGGAATTTAGCTTCTCTGAATTTTAATTTCTTCCATCATAAAATAAAGATTACAGTCTACTTCATAGAGTTACATCAGATAACGTGAACAATGTGTGTAAAGGACCCAGCACAGAATTGACACATAATAGTCCCTTAATAACTCTAAGGTATCCTTCCTCAACTCTCCCATTCATTTCCAATTTCACTCCTCCTATATACTCCCCTACCTCTCTCATTTCTAAAAACCCACTGCTCCAATGTTTTAGCATACTCCAGGGACTATTTGGTGTTATATGAGGCAATTCTCTCATAAGAACACACTTTATGATAGGAACCATATTTCAATTATCCCTTAGTATGAACTGAACAAAAAGAAAAGTGCCAATGATATTAGTTTTTCTGTATAAGATGATTCATTGGACTGGGAGAGAAACAAGTAGCAATTTAAAAAAACAAACAAGTCACAAAGTGATTCCTCATAAAGTCAAACATTTCATTATTAAATTGCATTAGGCATTAAGTCTTTCTATAGTTTTAGAATTGTGCAAACTCAAAACAGTAGCCTCATTTTCTAGGCCTACTAAAGTTCCACATATCTTCCCCACATAAAACCACTATATACCAAACTCTCAATCAAAACCAAAATCCTTAGAGAGGTATGTCAAAGGGTGTGGTTTGGGGAAAGCTACAGAGGTAGAAAATTTCTCATTACAGTCTTTCACCCTGGAATTGCCATTGATTCTGTCTTCTCTTAGAATTCATAAAATGATTATATTAACATAAATGATTTCACAGTAACTTTATAAAAAATGAATTTAATTTCAAAAGGTCAAGGGTAGCCATATTGTGGAAATAAAGATATCTGAAAATATGTCATTCTGCATTCAATTCTAATTTCCTCACAAGTAGGAGCCCTGGAAGGTCATTCAACTGAGGTTTTGTGTGAATACCTCAGTTAGTCACACACACAGTTCTGACTTCTCTGGGGGCTCAGAAGGCTTGAAGAGGACTTCTCCACCCCTGAGAAACTCTGGATGCCCTGACTCAGTCCCACATGATCCTCAGGAAGCCTCATTCTCACATTTCCTGAGCCCTCAAAGAGAGGTTTCCTTCTCCCTACGTCTACATCTACAGTTTTTCACTGGGTCTAAGACACTCATTTTGCTCACATTCTTCTTACATGTTGGAAATCAGGATACATCTTATAATAATGGTGTGCTAGTTACTATTGCTGTTAGTCAGTGCTATCCAGGGGAACATTTTGTGATGATGGAAATGTTCTACCTCTGTTCTGCCCAACATGTCACCACTGGCCACGTATGTCCCACTTGAAATGTGGCTGGTGCAAGTAAAAAAGTAAATTTCTAATTTCTAATGTTATTTAATTTTCATTATTTTACATTTAAATAGCTACATTTGCCTACTAGCTACCAAATTGGTAGGTATAAGCCAAGACAGGTATAAGCCAAATTCTTCCAGGAAAGATTTATATGTATTTCTTCCATTCACTTGAAGAATACCTAACTTGAGACTCCTTAAATCAAATTCTATTTGAGGCTTCTTGATTGCTCTGGTAGTTTGAGTTCAGACATGGTCCTCCATACAATAATCCTCCCTTATCTTCCCATAATTTCAGTTACCCACAGTCAGCCATGTTCCAAAAACATTACATTGCCAATCTTGTGCTTTGGGGCTATTATTAAGTAAGATAACATCTACTTGAACAAAAACAGTGTAATACTGTGACAATAAATTTGATAACTAAGACAGCTGCAAAGTGACTTGCAGGCAGATAATGTTGACAGCATGTGCTGGACAGAGGGGATGATAGAGTCTCAGGTGGGACAGAGTAGGACAGCATGAGATTTCATCATGCTACTCAGAACAACATGCAATTTAAAACTTATGAATTGTTTATTTCTGACCTTTTCCATGCATGTCACAATGCCTACATCATTCATTTCACTTTATCTCATCACAGGGATTTTACCATCTCATATAACCACAAGAAAGAAGGGTATAGTACAATAAGATATTTTAAAAGTACAGAGACAGACAGAGACCAAATTGACATTACCTTTATGACAGTATAGTAGAACTTCTATAGTTGACCACCACCTAACATTGACCATGTTCATAAGTTAACCTAATTTTCATAGACTGGGCATGCACCACATTTATATATCAACAGTAGGCCTAGTTTCTTACGTTGACCACCTCTGTATGACCAGTTTGTTACAGTCCTTTTGATGGTCAACTTACAGAGGTTCTACAATTGTTCTTTTCTATTACAGGTATACTTTAGAGATATTGCAGGTTTGATTCTAAACCACTGCAATAAAGTGAATGCAATCACAATAAAGCTTGCTTCACAATAAAGCAAGTCACACAAATTTTGGAGTTTTCTAGTACATATAAAAATTATGTTTATACTATACCATAATCTGTTAAATGAGTAATTGCATTATATCTAAAAAAGCACATACCTTAATTTAAAAGTATATTTTTGCCAAAAATGCTGACTATCATTGGAGCCTTCAATGAGTAATAATCTTTTTGCTGGTGGAAGGTCTTGCCTCAAACTTGATGGCTGTTCACTGATTGTTGTGGTGATTGTTGAAGGATGGGGTGGAAATTTCTTAAAATAAGACAATTAAGTTTGCCTCATCAATTGACTCTTCTTTTCATGAAAGATTTCCCTTTCACATGCATGCTTTTCTCTGTTTGATAGCATATTACCCACAGTAGAACTTATTTTAAAATCAGAGTCAATCCTCTCAAACTCTGTACTGCTTTATCAACTAAGTTTATGTAATAATCTAAGTTCCTTGTTTTCTTTTCAATTATGTTCATAGTATCTTCACCGGGAATAGATTCTACCTTAAGAAAGAATTTTCTTTGCTCATCCATAAGAAGCAATAATTTATTAGTTATATCATAATGTTGTAGCAATTCAATCATATCTTCAGTTTCTAACTCATCTTTTGCAATTTTTACCACATCTACAGCTCCTGCCTCCACTGAAATCTTGAGCTTCTCATAGTCATCCATGAGGGTTAAATTAAACTTCTTCCAATCTCCTGTTACTGTTGATATTTTGACCTGCTCCCTTGAATCACAGATATTCTTAATGGCATCTAGAAGTAAATTTGTTCCAAAAGATTTTTAATTTACTTTGTCCAGACATATCAGAGGAATTTCTATATATGGCAACAATAGCCTTTTGAAATGTGTTTCTTAATAAGACTTGAAAGCTGAAATTGCTCTTTGATCTACTTACTACAGAATGGATGTTGTGCTAGCAGACATGAAAAACATTGATCTCTTTGTACATCTCCATCAGGACTTTTGAGTGACTATGTGCATTGCCAATGAGAAGTAATATTTCGAAAGGTATCTTATTTTCAATGCAATAGGTCTCAACAGTGGGCTTAAAATATTCAGCAAATCGTGCTGTAAACAGATGTGTTATCATGCAGGCTTTGTTGTCCCATGTATAAAACACAAGCAGAGTAGATTTAGTATAATTCTTAAGGGCCCTGGGATTTTCATAATGGTAAATGAGTTTTGGCTTCACTTTAGCATCATCACTGTATTCACCCCTAACAAGAGTCAGCCTGTTATTTGAAGTCCAGGCATGGACTTCTCTTGTCTTATCTATGAAAGTTCTAGATGGCATTTTCTTTCAATAGTTTTTTTTGTTTGTTTGTTTGTTTGTTTCATAAACCTTGAAAACCCATTGTTTACTGTAGTCATCTTCATCAATTATTTATTTTAGTTAAATCTTCTGGGTAACTTGCTGCAGCTTCTATGTCAGCACTTGATAATTCAACTTGAACTTTTATAAGTATTGTGGAGATGACATCTTTCCTCAAACCTCATGAACTAATCCTCCTAGCATTGAATTTTTCTTTTGCAGCTTCCTCACTTTTCTCAGCCTTCACAGAACTAAAGAAAGCTAGGGAATTTCCTTGAATTAGGTTTTGGCTTAAGGGAATGTTGTGATTGCTCTGATCTTCTATCCAGAGTACTAAAACACCCTCCCATCTGCATAAAGCCTGTTTTGATTTCTTATCCTTCATGTATTCACTGGATTAGCTTTTTTTTGAGACAGTTTCACTTTGTCACCCTCAGTAGAGTACCATGGCATCATTGCTCACACCAACCTCAAACTCTTGGGCTCAAGTGATTCTCTTGCCTTAGCCTCCCTAGTAGCTGGGACTACAGGTGCACACCACAACACCTGGCTTTTTTCTTTTTTTTAAGAGACAGGGTTTCACTCTTCCTCAAGATGGTCTCAAACTCCTGAGCTCAGGCAATCCACCTTCTTTGGTCTCCCAGATTTCTAGGATTACAGGCATGAGCTACTGCGTCTGGCCTTGGAGTAGCATTTTTAATATCCTTTAACTTTTTCTTTGTGTTCACTGCTTGGCTAACTTGTATAGGAGGCCTACTTTTGGACCTATTTTGGCTTTTAACATGACTTCCTTACTAAGCATAATTATGCATAGCTTTTGGCTTACAGTGAGAGATGTATGACTCTTCCTTTCACTTAAACATGTATAAGCCATTGTAGTTATTAATTGGCCTAATTTCAATATAGTTATGCCTCAGGGAATAGGCAGGCCCAAGGAGAGGGAGAAAGATGAGGAGAACAGCCAGTTGGCAGAGCTGTCAGAACCCATATAATATTTTTGGTTTAAGTTCACTGTCTTATAGAGGCTCAGTTTATTACAATTATAATAGTAACATCAAAGATCCTAATCATGGATCATCATAACATATATAGCAATAATAAACTCCACACTATTGTGAGCATTACCAAAATGTGATGCAGAGACATAAAGTGAGCACATGCTGTTGGAAAAGTGTTGCCTATAGACTGACTTGAGGCAGGATTGCCATAAACTTTCAACTTGTAAAAAAATGCAATATCTGAAAATCACGATAAAGAATAGTGCAACAAAACAAGATATGTCTGTGTTAGTTATTGTCATTAATCATCCACAGTGCCTAATTTATAAGTTAGACTTTATCATAGATATGTATAGAAAAAAACAGTGCATATAGGCTCCTGTACTATCCCCAGTTTCAAGTATCTACTCAGTGTTCTGGAAAAAAACCCCATGGATAAGGAGAGACTACTGTATCATCTTTGGTTGAGATTCTTGGAAGAGGTTTTTCTTTTGCTCTCCACAATCAGTGCCCAAGTTGAGATATGTGTATTTTCTTGCTTTTACTTCCTATGGGGTGGGCTTTTCCCCTTGTTTACTCTTATCCTCAGATGGTAACTCTCTGAAATCCCAGAATTGGGCATCCTCATTTTGGATGCTTTTATTTTCTTGGTGAAATCTGAAATAATGGTGCTTCCTTTAATCAGTAATAACTTAGAGGTAATAAAATACAGCAATATAATTTTTGATATGTAGTAGAAGCTTAATACATTTTTTTTTAAGTGTAAAAAAAGGATGAAAGGTCAGATTGGAAGAGAGAGCATGAGTGTTTCTCATGAGAGAGCATGTGGTTCCTTGCCTCCCTAGATCTTCCAGGGATTGAATAATACTACTAAATTTTGTTTGAACAGGACAGGGGAAATTGGAGAGAGGGTATATATGATACTCTGGCAAGATGCAGGGGAAGTGAAAGGCTTAATAACTGGTGTATCATTCAGGGTCCTGTCAGGGAAAAGATGGTAAACCACAGCTAGATGGAATAGCACCTACCATGGCCTAGCTTCTTGAGCTGTGATAGAGTTTTGTTTGTATAGGATGAGGACTAGAAGCTAAAGACTATTTTGAAAGTTTCTCTATGAGTTTCCGTATAGAAGAAGTGCAGTTCTGGGGTCAAAGCAACAATGATACATCCCAATGAGACCTCACAGAGTTTTTGTAGTATCAAGTAAGATAATAGTAACCCAGAAAAGTGCTACATTCGTGTAGGAAGATGGAGCACATTTTAAATAAAATTAATCTAAGGAGAAACATAAATCCATTGAAGAAAGCAGAAAGCACAAGCAATGTTTGCCTTCCAAAAAAACAACTCCACCTTAAGATCTATAGGTTCTAGTCTCATTCTCCCAAGTTAGCTGGATCTACTAGAATTGGGGGTTGAAACTGAATGTTTAATAAGTTTTGACAATGATAAAAGAGTAATTTAAGAATATGGGAAGTTCACAGTCTTCCTAGAAAATATAGCCATTTATTATTCCAATTGTGGTTCATTGCTTTGCTATTAAAAGAAACAGTTAAATTGAGAAAGAAACAAAAAGAGACTTTGGAGAAAGAGGTCTCTCTTTTTTGTGGTGAGAAAATAAAGCCCTTTGTTTTTCTGTGCAAGGATGGATTACTGCTCCCCACAGTTTGACCCTGACAATCTCTCATAGTAGCCACAATTTCTAGAAGCCTGTATTTGGATCTTGAAAATAGGAAAATATGTAATCCATGGCTAAAATGAGAAAGCTATGTTGTAAAGGTAGATATAGCAAGGGGACACATGGCCATGAGAAAGAAAGCCAGGGTCTGGGCAGTCTCAGCAAACTTGATACATAAGTTAAGCAGCAGTAGTCAGAAGGACAGCCAAGTCAACTCAGAAAATCCAGATGGATGCCTGGAAGAAGCAAAGGAAATTACATCTAAACTGACAGACGACACTCAGACACCTGGAGCAGGAAGTCAAGTAAGGCCAGGCACCCAAAGTTAAGAAGGATGATGAGAAAGGGTCAGGCCTTCTAGAGCCAAAGAGCCAGAACAAGGTGGTGGACAAATGTCATGTTTCTTTTAAAAAGAAAGGAAAGGAGTTGTGCCCTCTTTATCTTTTACCCACAGAACGTGAGCAGTGCCTAATACAGAATGAGATACCCATTACCTATTGAATGAATGAGTAGGCAAGCAAGTTTAGGACATTGGAAACTAGTCTTTCTATTTCAACCTGATAGCCTACACCAGTTCTTCCCAAACTTTAGTATGTGATCACCTAGGGATCTTGTTTAAATGCAGGCTTTGGTGCAGTAGGTCTGGGGTTGGGCCTGAGGACATGTGATACACTTTTGAGTGCAATGCTGCTGATCCACAGATGATACAGATGTGCACTAGGATTTGAGGAACAAGAGCCTTCATTCAGCAGCTTGTACTAGCTTTTGTGAAGGCATAAATCAATTTCAAGAAGGAGGACCGAAAGCAGAAATCGAGACACTCTCTCCCAGGTAAGGAAGTGAGGTCTGGGCAAGAATGACAGTTCTTGACAAAACTGATCTGAGAAACTCTCCCGTGACTGAAGTCCAGAATTATTGCACATGCAGGTCTTTTTTTAAGGTATAGAAGCAGAATTTGTAAAATTGTTTATTCACAGGAGCTATCAAATTTTCAGAACCTGAACAAAAATCACCCAGACGGGTTTCATATCAGCATACTCCATCTGTTTTGTTGCATAAAAGTTCAGGTTTTTTTTTTTTGTTTTTTTTTTTTTTCAGTTTAAGTATGTCACTACAGTAAAGTTTAGTGACATAAAAAGCTGATATAAAAATAGAGTTGATGGTATAGCAAAAGAGAAATGGGGACTCTAGAGACATTGCAGACAGAGAATTATTGCATTAACTCTTTGCAGTCTCCACTAGATACCCAGCCCCTCCTCTGTCCTTGTTCTTGTTGTGCTCTATGAACAATACCATGAGGTCTGGGTTTAATGAAAATTTGGGGCATACTTCTGTCTCTTCCAGACATCTTTTGCTGTGACCACCAAGTAATAGTACAAAAAAGTGATGCAACCCAACTTGAGCTGTGAAGAATTTCTGTGTTCTAGAGCCAGCACCTTCAGAATCATGCACAGAACAAACCCTTATGGAGGCAGATCTCTTTGATTTCAGCTTAGCTCTTACAGTTTGTCTCCCCCTTGTTATTGGGACAAGGCCAATTATTTCTGACCAGCTTTGTTAAAGCATCCACCCTCTTCTGTCAATTTATGTCATAGAACTGTTCCTTGCTGTGAACCTTCATACAAGCCAACATCCTCTTTTCCCCATGGGCAGGAGTTGCATGTATATTACTAAAATTAGATACTCACGTATCAAACACATTATCCAGGATGCATCTGTAGCTTCTGTAGATGGTTTCACACTGATTGCCTACCCACTTTGGTATGTGGCTGACAGCTAACATCTGCTCATGTCTACTAGTCTAGCAGGTGGCACACTGTAGGACAAGATATATATATAATATGTTTCACAGTATAACAATCTTAAGGTCAATACTCTAATTGGGTAATCAATACTCTAATTTATTGTCAAACTGAGAAAATTCAAGCTGCCACTCTTCCTAGTGTAATATAGCAAGTGAAGTCACCTTTGCAGCAAAGCATTACCTAAAATCAAAATCAGGAGTAAAAAGGTAAAGTTAAAGGAGGTTCCTGAGTGTGGTGAAACCAGACAACAGACCACATGATCAGCTGTAGGGCCAAGGCCTACAAGTGAGAAACTTGCTCAGAGATAACAGAGAGTCCTGAAGGCACAGGCTTAGGAAGCCTGTTACGAAGGACACACTGGAATGTAACAGCCTCATGCATTATATTTAATGGAATAATTTATAGAAAACATTATTTCTAATTTCCTCAGAATAGGATTTACAGACCGAAGAGTCAATGAGGGATGAGTCTTTGAAGCTGGCTATGAAAGCAACAATTTCTGAGGGATCATGGCCTAGAGGACACCTCATGTGATAGCAATAGGGAAGTAAGAATGACTGACCACAGGTAAGCGATTGGGGGGGCATTGTCCCTGGTAATTATAAGGAATGGAAACTCCATAGTCTTATAGTCAAGGGAAGGAATTAGGGCTTATCTGTCTGGTGATAGTTCTAAGTTAGGGTCAACACCGTCACCTTTGAATTTGGGTCTTAATTTGACATTCATGCTGGCTTTTTCTAAGAATCCCACCTGGCCACAAGAGCTTTCCTATTTCCAACATGGAAATAGACAAAATCCTCTTGGTAGTACATTCATTTCTTATTGCTACTGTAACAAATTGCCATAATGTTGGTGGCTTAAAAAACATAAATATATTATCTTAAGATTTCTGGAGGTCAGAAGTCCAAAATGAATCTCTCCAGGCTAAAATGAGTGCCAGGAGATCTGCATTCCTTCTGTAGATTGTGAGATATAATTAATTTCCTTGTCTTTTCCAACTGCTAGAAGCTGCCCACATTCCTTAGCTTGTTACCACCTGCCAACAATTGCATCTGACCTCAGCTTCCATCATTACATCTCCCTCTGTGATTCTGACCCACCTGCCTCCCTCTTATAAGCATGCTTGTGATCATATTAGGCACACCTGTATAATTCAGCATGCATTGCCTCTTCCTATCTCAAGATAGTTAATCACATCTGCAGAGTCCATTTTGCCAAAGTCCATATTAACAGTTCTAGGGATTAGGGTGTGGACATATTTGAGGAATCATTATTCTGCCTACCATAGATGGTGTTTTCACTGAAGCTTTAAAAATTGGCATTTATCTGTCCTGGGTGGGATAACCCAGGACCCAAAGAGCTCAAAAAAAGTGGCCCACTGTGCCAAAAGGGAAAGGACTTACCTAGTGCAGTTTGTCAATTTAAAACCTTTAAAAACTTTAACACAATTTCTTGCTCTTAGAAACTCTCTCCTTAAATCATTTTCTTATAGGGCTTATCATTATTTTTAAAGTCAGCCAAACAATTTACAGTAATTTGTATGTTCTGGAAACAGGAAGATGATAGATGGCTTCTCTCCCAGAAAAGCTTTTACACTTCTGTGGGGAAGATGAGTCAATTAGGCTTTCTTGCCTGAAGGCCATGAGGTGCCAGATTATTTTGAGTAACCGTGATTAAGCTGGCAGGTGCCATCTTCTGTGTTAGCTTAAGTGCCTGATTTGAGCCAGGCACTTAAGTGGCCCACAGTTGTTCTGGCCACTGTGTAAGGCTCTGAGGCTTTCCACCTATGTGGATTTCCCAAGGCAGGCTTCTTCCCAAAACAGACTTTCTATGGGGTGGGAGAAGGCTTCTTATGCTAACTCACCTGCTCCCATGAGCTGGATGAATGCAGATGTCCCCATGCTTGCTTGCTGGCTGCCATAATCTAAATAAAGGGTATGTCACAACTCCTCAGTTTTTCTCTTCTCTGTCCAAATTCCATGCAAACCTTCTTGGCCCCAACTACTGGCACTACAACTTCTTTTCACCTATGAATACTACGAAAATCATCTCCAACACATTAAGCAACCAGAGTAGTACACCTGTATGCTTCTGTGTTCTGGTTGAAAGTCCCTTGAGATGTTCACAACCAAAACATCATGGTAGAATGGCTATTCACTACTTTTGCCTTAATTAAAGGAGGATTTTGTTGTAAGGCAGGGTTGCACAACCTATAGAACCTTGGACAGAAATACTGATCAGAGATTAAAGGTTTTGTTTCTCCTGAAAATCAAAGTCAAGCCTTGTCAATTTTAATTCTTTAATCTCTTTTTCTTCCCCCTACTTTCCTCTCCAACCTCAGGCCACTGACACACTGCACCATTTCCCCAACTAGAATTCTAAGTCTTGACAGAGGCCTTGGAATTTTTATGTTAATGCCCACAAGTGATTCTTATCAGGCAAGGCTAGGCAAGACTGACAGCCCTAAAAATCAAGCACACCTTTGTTTGAATATTTTTGAAGCTGGTGAACTTGGGCAACTTACTTAGCTACTCTGAACTTGTATAAGGAAGAGTTCATAGGTTGTTTGGAGGATTAAATAGAATTGTGTGTTCATTTCATTGTACAAAAAGTCCAAAGTTCAATAATTGTGAATTATATTCTCTCTTTGACCTTCATTTCTCTCCCCATAGTACCTGTGCTATTATAGTTTTCGCAGCTAGGAAATGTTGACTGGCTCTGCAAATGTCATAAAATGACAACCAGCAACACTTGTTTAATCTTTCTTCCAGGACTTTCCCTATCTATCCATTCATCAACCTCATCGTGGAATTACATGGGCTCTCCATGTTTTCCCCACCACACACCTTCCTCTCATTTACAAGGAATAGTCCACAAAGGCTCCCCTTTGGTCAGGGCACCCAGCTGCACAAAGAAAGCTAATCATGTGTCAACCATAGTTCTATGACGTGCTTACAGGAAGTGACTGACTTTTATTCTACAAGGAAAAAAAAACTTGAGAATTTTATCACCCAGCAGATTGAGATTGCAAGCGAGTCCTAGACAGGGATCCTACTGGCCAGAGAGTTCCCATCACCACTTGCAAGGTCCAGTGTCTCCCTGCAAAAGGCCCACCATAGAAATGCATATTGCATGCTGCATGCTCTTATGTTACATACATTTAGCATCAGCTATGGGACCAGCTTAATTTTAAAGACATCTCTATTTCCTTTTTGGCAGTTGTAGGCTCAACATGAACTGGGGAAACAATTCAATTTCTTAGTGGTTTCAAAGAATCTTGGGAGTGTATTATGACTCATGGTGAATTTTTTCTTCTTTCTTTACTGCTTGTTGCAGCCCTCTTTTTCTCCTTAAAGTGATGGCAGTGAGTTCAGAATAATGATCAGGGTCTCTACCAGAGATTTCTAGAGTTAGTTCTTGTCCGAACCATTGTGATCCTTTTCTTTCTATACCACCCAACCCCCACTCCTAACACTATAGCAAATTCTGAGCTAAGTACTCATATATGCAACCATGGCTTAAAGAATATGATTTCAAGAGATCTTGAGTAAATCCACCTGAGGTAGCCAGGTTACACTTCAGTTTTATATATTCATGAAGACATGAATTATAGGTAAAACCATAAATCAATACATGGAAGGCATACATTGATTTGGCCTAAATAGATAGGACGTATCAAAGCAGAGGTTTACAAGTTATAGGTATGTGTTAAGGATTATTTAGTTGGCAATTGGTTGAAAGAATTAAGCTTCATTTAAAGACCTGGAGTCAGTAGAAAGGAATGCTTGAGTTAAGACAAGGGCATCTTTTGTCATGGAATGCTATACCTGAATCAGGTTAGAAAGTAACCTATATTGTACTGGGCTTATAAAAACCCATTTAGTGAGATTTTATCAGTTGCAGGTGACTTATCAGGCCTCTTAGGAAGAAATTTTGGCAAGAGAATAAAAAGTTCAGAGTCCAGTCTCCTGTGTCAAAGTGTGGTCCTATCACCTGAGCACTTGTAAACTCTTGGCCCACATCCCTAAAACACTGGATCATAAATCCTGGTAATGAGGCTAAGAAATCTGCATTTTAAAAGCTTAGATCAGCAGTTCTCAACCTGTGGGTCATGACCCATAGGAACTGTATTAAAGGGCTGTGGCATTAGGAAAGTTGAGAACCACTGGCTTAGATGCTCCCGGCCTGTAATCCTAGCCCTCTGGGAGGATGAGGCAAGTGTTCTGCTTGAGCTCAGGAGTTGGAGACCACCTTTAGCAAGAGCGAGACCCTGTTTCTAAAAAACCTAGCTGGGTGTTGTAGTGGGTGCCTGTAGTCCCAGCTACTCAGGAGAATGAGGCAAGAGGATTGTTCAAGCCCAGTGTTTGAGGTTGCTGTGAGCTATGATGCCACAAAACTCTACCCAGGGCAATAGAGTGAGACTTTTTCTCAAAAAAAAAAAAAAAAAAAAAGAAAGAAAGAAAGAAAAAAAGCTTAGATGATTCAGACACACTCTGTTTGAGAATCATTGCACTACCACCATGTCCTACATATCAGCCATCTCCTAAAAGCAGCATCACACCATATATAAGTTTTAGTGGCTTTGAGCACTGCTAACCTATGTATGGAATTCTTAGGAAATCTCTATCCCAACTTGCCTCATTTTGATTCTCTTTTCCCCCTGTTTTTCTCCTTCCCACCTTCCTGTATATCAAGTTAATGTCTTATTTTTCAATACCTCGTATCTCAAACTTTGAAGTGTAATAAATTCAACAAACTGGAAGTCAACTGAGAGTTAATCTAAGCCAAATCTAGCAATGGAGTCATGTCAACTGTGAGATTTATGAGCCAGTAACAGTGGGCTAACTGCAGTGCCATGTTGAGTTGTAATCTGAGGTCATGTCCAAGCTCAAGGAGTAAGAACTCCATGAAGGGTTGTTGATGCATACTGTTAAGATTATAAAAGGAAATGAGCAGCACAGTGCCCATAAGAGCCTCACCTGACATAGGCTACCATGGCCTTATTTTATCATTGAGGAGACTGAGCTCCAGAGAAATAACAAGACTAGTTTAAGGTCACACTGCTGGTGAGGGGCAGAACTGCAACTTAAAACTCAAAATTCTTCCCAGTTCTCTTGCCATGACACCCTCTGTTCTTTCCTTTGCTCCCCCTTCTCTCCATTGCTCCTTCTTTCACACTCCATCACCATTTTCACCCTTGCAGACTTTTTGACAGTGCTTAACACATTAATCTCTAATACAAATGGATGAGAAAATGAGGTAGGAGAGTAGAAATCAATTGACCGAGCTCCTCTTTAGTGAGGGGTCTTAAAGACAGGGTGGGCAGAAATCAATGGTTCTATAAAATGTTTCACAAATTTCCCTTTGTCAATCTCTCATACCATGTGAAAGTGAGCACTGCCTTTCTTTCTTTTTTCTTTCTTCCTTTCTTTTTTGCATAAGCAAAATTTTATTGGGTACTTATTAAGATTGGGCATTTTTATAAAACACTGAGGATACAGCAGTTAGTAAAACAGACAAAAAAAAAATCTCTTCCCTTCATGGTTCTTGAATTCTAGCAAGAGGGATAGACAGAAACAAATAACTAAGCATAATATGTGGTATGTCCGATGGTGAAAAGAAAAATAAGGCAAATAAGAGAAATAAAGGAAGCAAAGAAAAGAGCAATTTTCAATAAGATGGTCAAGAAAGGCCCCTTAAGCAGGCAATATACAAGCAAAAATCAGGAGAGAAACGAGCATGCCATGGCAAAATCTGTGAGAAAAGGCAGGTTTTCTGTGTGTGGCAGAGCAAACACAAGCATAAAGTCTCTGAGTTAGGTGCATTCTAGACAAATCTGAGGAAGGGAAAGGAGACCACCCCATATATGAAGCAGGATGAGCAAGGGAGGGTGGTAATTTATGGTGAGACTCATTATGTAGGACTTCACACCCCATACTGGGGACACAAGAGTCTCCAGTGCTCTTGGGGTGTTCTTTCCAAAGGTCTTCCGCCTGCATCTCCTTCATCGGTCCGCCTATTTTACCTACAGTTGCTTTCTTGCAAGCACTCCCTGGTTGACTAGGTCATTTTCCTCCCATTCCATAGGCAGCTCATGAAACCTGCAGCAACCTCAAACTAACAGTCCCCTGAATACACATGGTGCTTAAACCCTGGGTTACACACAAACCCTTACTTAAGAACCACACTCTATTGCTCAATCAGATGGTGGCCATAGGCTAATGCTGCCTCCCTCCTTGGAGATAGGGACTTCTTCTGCTCCCCCCACCCCCCGAAATGAATATTCTATGAATACGCATGGTTTTGATGGATATTCCAGGCACTGGGAAATATCTTCTTTAACAAACATTCCAGGCCTGGACACCTAATCTCTAGTGGCAGTGGAAGAAGGTTTCTGGAGGCTCGGAGCAAATGCACAGAAAATGTATTCTGCTTTAATTGTACTTCCTTTCCAAGAATATCCTAGAAATGCTACAACAAAGCCCAGATACTACAGAAAACCAGAGGACTAAGACAGTTCCCAGAAATATATAGGATAGTAAGCAAGGAAATGAGTTGTGTCCACAGTTAATAATAATGTATTGTATATTTCAAAATTACTAAAAAAATAGATTTTTAACATTCTTACCATACACCAAAAAAAAAAAAAAAACTGTAAGTAGATGAGATGATGAATGTGTTAATTAGTTTGACTCAATTTTTCTACAATGTATACATAGATAAAATATCACATTGCACCTCCTAAGTATACCCAATTATTACTTGCCAACTAAAACTAAGTTTAAAAATGTTTGGTGTGTCTTTAGTGCCATCCCTCTTTATGCTTTTAGAGCTGCCTCTGCCCTCCCAAAGCATCCCAATACACATTCTCCCCACCCTGGCTAGGCAGCCAACTACTTCTATTACCAATCCCTTGAGAAATTCCCTATACCTTCAATATGTATGTACCCAATTCCAAAGGAATGTCTTCCATACTCTGACCTCACCCCTCACACACACTAAATTATTATAACTCTTAGAAACAGGTACCCTGCCTTATTGACTATATATGATATCTTTAGCATTTAACACAGTCCAGGAAATGGAGTATGTATGATTGAATAAAAATGGTTTGTGTGGTGTGCGTTAATGTTGGTGTCAAACAGAAGCTTCTGAAGGGGTGGTCAGTGTGATCAAGCAAAGACTTAAAATGAAAGCTTTTAACTCCATGGAGAAAATAGTTTGTTGGGAATCAAAGAAAGTTACCACCATTTGAAGGGACCCCATTTATAAGCCAGTGAAAATTCTGACTTAATTTGAGGCAAATTCCTGTAATTGAAAAATGTGCAGAAAACTGAAGGTACAAAGAAGACATTGTCCTTAAGGAAATAACTTTGCTATCTTCCAGGGAATATGGTCGTACGATAAAAACTAGCATTTGTATTGCAAAATTTAGTCTACACATTGTTTTCAAGTGAATTGTTCATTGAAAAGTCATGTGGATTAGAAGTGAGAGTATCTGGATTTCCAAAATGTGGCCTCATCTCTCTGAGCTTAGCATCATCTGTAAAATGAAAATAACTCTGCCTCTCTCTTCCTGGGTTGTTGAGAAAGCATTGTTGAGATGATTCTAATGAGACAAGGTACTTGTATTTGAGAGCACCGGAGCTGTTATAAATGGTTCCACATCTCAACAGTGTTCCTGCCCCCCACCCCCCCCAAAAAAGCCCCACAAAACAAATGATTGAATATGTCAGTGAGATGAAGTTTTTACTGCCTCTGAGCTAAGAGCAGGTAGATCAAGGCTTGAAAAGCAATGCTATCATGAATAAATTGTGTGGTGTTGGTAAAGTGATTTCCCCTCTCACCTCAGTTTTCTTATCTGAAAATTAGAGGGCCAGAGTGGATTGATCCCCAAATGACTATTGAACTTAAGATACTATGGTTTCTATGACCAAATGTTAACAAGGCATGGTAAGTACTTCCCACTTAATGAATCAAAGAATACCAGCCTCCGCAGGGCATCCCCTGAACAGTGTTCGGGTCCTATAAATCTACATACATCACACAAGTGAGTATCTGGAACATATTGTCCTCTGCTTTGTATTACATCCAAACTTGTTACCAGCATGTCCTTGGCCCCCATTATCCCTGGTGAGCCTGGACCATTTGGCCAAAGCCTTGCAGAGATTGGCAGAGCTAATTATTTATAGATGCAACTCATCAAATGCTTTGAGCTTTCCTTTGTGGTGAGGGCTGATCTCTCTGACTCTCACTATTTTTTTTTCTTTAAAGTATGTCTGTTAGTTAATTCCTTGCATTTTTATGTGCCTTCAGTTCTAGTGAATTCAAAGCTGTGCAGATTTTACCTTATTGATCCATCAGTTGGAAGGGAAAAAGAAGGAGAAGAGAGAAATACTATCCCAATTCTGCACATAGAAAACCTAAGCCCAACAATCTGACATGAAGATTGGAGAGTGAAGATACTGAGCAACATCAGTATGTGCCAAGTCTGCCCCTAGGCTATTTATATTTATTACAAGGAATTTGGATTATCTCTGGTTTGAGAGGATTATGTAAGAATTCACCTGAAAAGGGGGAAAGATAGGGAATTTGGCCACACTCCTAAGAGTCCAGAACCACTGAACAGCCAGATCTCACAGAGTTTATTACTTTGAGTAAACCACTCAGAATTTTGAGAAGTCTTCACACCTGGGGTCACCTGGGTTATCTGGTCAACCCAAGCAAAAGGGGTTTGCAAGTATTTATTTTCATATTCCACCATTATGACAATTCACTATCTCACTGTGTCCTTTACTCCTGCTCCCCAATTATGTGCTTCGTTCTTTTCTCAAGTTCTCAAGTTCAGATTGGTTCAGTTAGTCTCTGTTGTCCATGCCACATCACAGAGACTGTAACCTCTGGCCAACCTACAGATTGACTGTTTTAGACAATGTGCCTACTTCTTGTCTATCATCTGCGGCCAAGAGAACATGGGCACAAGGCACCAGTGTGGCAATTTACAGGGAGACAACTCCTCAGAAAGGGACTCTGAGAATAGCAGGTGTTCTGATACCTAGCCTGCCCAGTAAAGGGTTTAAACTAAGTAAAGCTGTCACATAGCCTGAAATGTATAAACCAAATTTCCTCTCCTGGTAAAAAACTATGGTAGGCAAATTCCAACTTAAACACATAAAGAAAGCTTTAAGAACACTTCTCTGTACCATCTCATTTTACAATTCATCCTGATAGATTTATAGATGAATAGAGCTAGTCACTGCTCTATTATTCTTAGATTAAGAATCCTTCAACCAATAAGGGTCTTAATGCATTTGAATGCAATTTAATTTACCAAAATTCAGTGTTTACATAACTTCTAAGGATCAGCCATCAGACAGAGTGAAGCACACACATTCAAGGTCATATTTGAATTACCAGTACGGCTAAATAGTGGTACAGCTATGGTGTTATTTTCTGTAATTATCTATTGCATAACTGAGCGTTTTAGATATATTCCAGGTGACTTGGGATTTTGTGTGAGTTGATGACTAACTCCTATTAACAACATTGTTGTTTCTCTGAGGAAAGTAATATTTTAAATTTGAAACACCCAATTAGTAATAGAGCATTCAAAGTATAGTTATTTATTTATTTATTTATTTATTTATTTTGAGACAGATTCTCACTATGTCACCCTCAGTAGAGTGCTATGGCGCCACAGCTCACAGCAACCTCAAACTCTTGGGCTTAAGTGATTCTCTTGCCTCAGCCTCCCAAGTAACTGGGACTACAGGCACCCGCTACAATGCCTGGCTATTTTTTTGTTGCAGTTGTCATTGTTGTTTAGCTGGCCCAGCCTGGGTTTAAATCTGCCAGCCTGGGTGTATGTGGCCAGCACCATAACCACTGTGCTACAGGTGCCACGCCTATAATCACTTATAAATTAGAAACTAATGTAGTTTATTTATTTATTTATTTTTTATTGTTGGGGATTCATTGAGGATACAATAAGCCAGGTTACACTAATTGCATTTGTTAGGTAAAGTCCCTCTTGCAATCATGTCTTGCCCCCAGAAGGGGTGGCACACACCAAGGCCCCACCCCCCTCCCTCCTTCCCTCTCTTGGCTTTTCCTCCCCCCCCCCATGACCTTAATTGTCGTTAATTGTCCTTATATCAAAACTGAGTACATAGGATTCATGCTTATCCATTCTTGTGATGCTTTATTAAGAATAATGTCTTCCACTTCCATCCAGGTTAATACGAAGGATGTAAAGTCTCCATCTTTTTTAATAGCTGAATAGTATTCCATGGTGTACATATACCACAGCTTATTAATCCATTCCTGGGTTGATGGGCATTTAGGCTGTTTCCACATTTTGGCGATTATCTTGCTGAATCATAAACTTTGTGGCTGGGGCCCAGAAACAAGCTCTCCAGGTGGTTTGTGTGCAGACTAAAGTTCGCAAACAATGATCTAAAGATACTTGTGTGAGCTTCACAAGATCCCAGGGAACAATGCAGCCCTTCCCTAGGAACAAGAGGCTGTATTATATCTCTGGGGACTTATGAGTGGGGGCCCAATGTGAGGAAACCCCAGCTAGGGATAAAAGCCATCCATGTCTCTACGCTGGTTCTCTTTCACCATTCTCTGTCCTGCCTTTCTGCTCTAGCAGGCCGCCCACACCACACCCCACGTGTAACTTCCCTTCAGTTTCCTTCATAGGATTTCCTCCTGCTTCCTCTCTGTCAGCCCAGACTCCACATTTTGTTTTTGATCTACTTCAGAAATGACTTCCTCCAGGAAATCTGTATTCCTTCTCAGCTACATTCGTTAAGCATTTATTAAACACCTAAATTTTCTTGGCACAACTTATAGAGACAAATAACATTCAGTCCCTGTTTTCGTGTCCAGTGAGGACACAGAACAAGTCCCTCTTCTCCATTGCTTTCACCCAAACTTTCCCTGCAGTTCCTGAGAAGTTACCACACAGCTTCACTTCAGTTTTAGGTTACTTCCAGTATATGTTTATCTTTCCTACTAGACAACAAGTTTCTTAAAGGCAATGACTATGAATTTAAACTCATTTGTATAAAGCATGCTTCCTGACAGCCTACTGAGCACATGTTGGGGGCATGTTGTTGGGCTGAATAAAAGAATAATGAAATAGTATAGGCATGTACAGAATGGATTCCATACCTTCACAGTGAGTTTCTCTGTCTTTTATTCCTTTGCCCTTTGATCTACCCCTTACCTCTGACATGGCCAATGAAACCAATAAAATCCCAAAGACAAATAATTTGAATCAAAGTGGATCCATGTATCTCTATGGTGGGCTGATGAGGAATCCCAACAATTGCCAGGACAACCACCAGGTCAGATGCCAATCCACAGAACCTTTAATTAAGTTTACATATCTCTCTCTCTCTCTCTCTGTCTCTCTCTCTGTGTCTCTCTATCTCTCTCTTTTTTGTAGTTTTTGGCCAGGGCTGGGTTTGAACCCTCCACCTCCAGCATATGGGGCCAGCGCCCTACTCCTTTGAGCCACAGGTGCCACCCTACAACTATATCTCAAATGTTTTGCCTTTGTACCCCCTTGCTTTGGGTTGTGATGATGTTAGGGCTTTGAAGAAAAATTTTTTATAATCCTGACTCAAGTCAAAAAGAACAAGTTTGATGCCTTTAATTAGTGGAACTAGGAAGAACCTGCCAAATAAATAATTTGTACATGACCAAAAAAACAGAGATGAGTGGTTATTTGTTTAGGGGTGATCATATATCCAAATCTTTCTGTTGAACTAGATTACACATCAAGCTATAGTCTCTGAGAGCAGCTGCCTAAAGGTTGCTTACAAAGTCCCTTCTTACTCACATGTGAAACCAATGCTTAGGTTTACAAAGCATGTACCCACTTGCCAGGTTACTGTTTGCAAATAGGAACAACATTTTTCAAGGTTCATGTTTGCCAATTTGTTTCCCTTCTTTAGTCAAAGCTCCAGAAAGCATCTTAAAGTTAAGTTTCTGTGTAAAAACAGAAGTAAAAGATGGCAACATTCTTCTCTTAAGAACTCATGCTGAGGAAATTATTATTATATCTGTGGGATCTTGGGGTCTTAAGTCATCAGTAGATTTTCATATTTGCTACCTGATCATGTGGCTTTAGTTACACATAAAACTTGGACTTGACATGGAAAATATATGACTTTGTGGAAAACAGAGATGGGAGGAAAAGAGATAGGATGGTAATCACCATGAATGAAGTAGTTTCTTGCTACCCCATTATGAGTTCTTGACAGTCTTAGCAAGATGGCGAACTAAGGTTTGTCCATTGGAGAAAGAATGTCAAAATAAGCAAAAGCAGCTGAACTGTAGGAACTAGACTTCCTAAGAGTATTCACTAATTAGCTGGCTCAGATGTACTCTGTTTTCAAGGTAACCCATCTTCCCATTAACTCTGACCCAATCATAGAGAGCTCTGGGTACTCTGTGCCCCAGCTGTGACAAGATGAAACTATTCAAACCAAAAGTTACTAAAAGACAAGGGAGAACCAAGAGAAAATGAACCCAGCAGGAGCATGAAACTATAATGATTGGATTTACGAGATGTGACTCACTCTCCAGGGTTCACATTGCTGCCCCAGTAGATAAGGTGATGATATTTGGGGTAGTTTATTGCCTCTTAGCACCATTACTACCATCAGTGTGTTCTAATAAATATGCATCTTGACTCATCAGAAAGTCAAGAGACCAACAATAGAAAGTAGGTTTTAATCTTATATTCCAACTCTGGTAAACAGACAATGTCTGACTGGAATGCTGGACTTCAGAGGAGTCTGAGGTTTTAACCAAGCTCATTGAGGAAAGTATATAAAGGATTGGTGATGTCTGCTATGGATGAAGATAAGAGGATGGGCAGGGAGGATTGAAGTGGGGGATGAATTATAATGCCTATGCTAGGTGTTTACCACCATAGTCTAGACCTAAGAGAGAGATGCCAAAAGAAAGGCATAGAATTCTCTTTCACCACTCTAAGAACCTGACTCCTTTTCCAGGAGAGACACTTAAAACACAGGCTCCCCACTTCAGGGAAGACCCCCACCTAAACACAAGGGCCAAATTTTCATAGGCAACCATGTTAGAAAATTGCACAGTAGCTTCAATATTCACACAAAAGGATCTCACACTAATAGGGATATTGCATCTTTCCATTAGCCATTTTTCTCTCTGAAATGAATCAGAGAGACTGTTATCTCAGTCTTAGAAAGAGGAGGTTATTGCAGAAGAGTGTAAATTGATAGCTTCAAAGGCAAATGGAAGAATGAAAGCTAATTGAAAGCAAGGAAAGAATCTTGAGTGGAGAAAACCTAAAAAAAAACATTCTGGATAAAGGGGAACTGAGACTCCTGTCACCTGTTACCCTGACAAAGGGCATAGTTCAGAGATCACACTAGACAGTAAGATTGGACTGAATATAAAGGTGAAGCAAGCAGATTTAAATGTAGGTCTAAGATAAAGTCCTTGTAAATGTTGGGCCTCACAATAACCCAGAGCAATAATCTAGATAGGTAAGTGCTGAAACATCGTAAGTCAACCTTCACATCCCACATTTAGGCCAATGAGAGATGTTTATACAATATGATTGATTACTCTAAAATTTACTTTGTCAATCAGTTACAGAGTTATTACATGTCACTCTTGGACATTATTATAGATAACAGTATGGCAAATAATGCTAAAGTTAATGGTCCTTAGCATTCAACTATTGATTGATGACACAGCCACATCAGTATTGATGAACATCAAACTTCTTTACCAAAGATAATTTATATCACTAAGTGTAATGGGCTATCCCATTCCCCTTTGTGCCAGTGAGTTATTTACATTGTTATAGGCAATGACTCTATCAGTAAAAGGAGGAATAAGCAAATTTTTGTGTATGTTTTGTTTTTAAAAATATCTCCTAATAAATGCTTATTATAAGAAAACAGGAATTTTATATCACAGATGAAGAACTTAAAGGAAATGTGAGCTCACCACAAAATTTGCTAAAATGGAAAAATTAGATGGATTCCGGAGATACAGCTTGTCAAGTGTGGTCTCTCTAGGAAAAGTCTTTGAATGTGCTGCCCACCTGCTTAGACCACTCCTGTTTCTATCCATTCCCCATATACTTGGATGGCTCTTCTCCTCTGTCAGTCATTTTATGTAGCATATCTTCTAAGAAGTTTTCCCTTACTTTGTAGACTGAGTAAGATCTCTATCTTAGGTTGGGCCCTCCAAAACCATGGGGAGACAAGGATTCATATGAAAGTATTCCCAGGAATAACAGATAGGAGAGTAGAAAATTAGGACCAGAGAGTAGGAGGCACAAGCAGAGTTGGGTATTAAGCAAAATCTCAAGAAGGAAAGTTTTGGCTCAGTCTTGGGATATCTGAAAACAGAATAATCACATCTCAGAGTTGTTTCAATCAAGGACAACATACAGACTTTAGTGTGGTTTAGCCGCTGGTTAAGGGCCGCTCCAAGCACTTCCAGTATAACACACTTAAGGACAACAATCTGGAAGTCTCAAGACACTTCTCCAACAAGGAGGCATAGGTCCTGAGTGTCAAGAGAGAAAACAAAGTAGGAGCTCTGGTGTGCCCCCAAATGGTAAAGGGATCCAATGTGACATGGGGGGAACATATTGATAATGAAAACATATTGACTACCCTGGCCCTGCAAAGTGTTCCAGTGCGCCCCGAGCCCTCTGTAAAATATTATAGCGTTTATCATGCTCGATTGTAATTGTTCAGTTAATCGTCTGTCTTTCTTGCTAGTTTGTAGGTTCCATGGGATTGAAGTACATGGCATCTTTCTTCTAGTTTGCAGAAGCCATGACTTCCTCACACTTCACTTTACCTCCAGTGACAAGTACAGTAGATGGCCAGGGCCATTCTTCAAAAAATACTCATGAGGGGAAGAAAAAGTAAAGGAGAGAGGGAAGTTAGTTTAATGGAAGTATTGCACTGGTATAATGTACACTCATACAGAACAAACCTTGGTAAAATACTGTTCTGATAAGAGTTATTTAAACCAAGTTTCATTTATTCTTGGTGAGCATGAAAATTTTGATTCTAAAAGTTGGATGTTGTTTATACAGCCCAGGAGCTCATTTCTAACAATCCAGTGCAGGCTCCTAAATCAACCAGATGAGGGGAGAATAATTAAACTCATAGTCTGGAATGAAAGCTATACTCCTTTAAGTATAGCGTTAACTTAGAACAAAAAGATAAAACAGTTGAAAAGTTTCTATTATTTTTCTATTATATTAAAAACTACTTTTCCTTAAATGTTGTTGAAAATTCTTAACTAACATGGGCTGGAGAGCAAGCTGTGTCCCAATACATGTGGATTGTGTTTTAATCTTTTATTCATTCCTTTATATATATTATTAACATGTATTTTTTTTTAAAAAACTGAATTCTCAATGGCCTAGTAAAATGGATTTCTTTCTCAGTCAAGGAAAATCTAATTGCCTTTTTCCATAGGCAGCCTTCACAGATTGATTCAGGGATCTAGCCTTCATATACCTTGTGCCTTCATCATTCCTCCATCTGCTAAACAAGTCCCACACTAGGAAAAGAGAGTGGAAAAAGCATAGCCCATGCTGAAGGACTTCAGTTCAGAGGTATAAGGCATCACATTCCCTTGATGGTGACTAGCCACATGGCTGAGAAATGTACCATCCATCACTGGTACAAAAGCTGATGAACAACAACAAAAAAAAAGATCCCTGCATAATTTTCACAATATCTCCCACCACAGACAAGCAAAAATGTCCTCTTATGATTCATATGCAACCCATGGACCACCATTCAGACACCCTGAAAGAGTATCTTTCCTTTAGAGCTAGTTGATTTCAGTGAAGGCTGTCTTCCTCTCCACGGCTCCATCTCAGTAGGCAGGACCAACCCTGAGCAGTGCCCCAGACACACGGCAGGTTCTCATACTTCAGTATCCACAGAACATACTTGCTATTCCTTCTACAGGGAAGACCTAAACATCCTCTCATACTTCAGACTTAATTCCATTCATCCTCCAAAACTCTGCTTCCCTACTCAGTCCCACTGCAATCCTTCACTGTCTTTCCTCAAATTCCTGGCTCAGTCAGATGCCATATACTTCAATCCCACGGTATTCCACATTAAACGCACCTTTAGCATGGCACTTACTAAATTATATAATTGATTTATTTAGACTGATTTTTCTTGTATTTTCCAAAATTTTAAAGAAAGGCTGTTTTTATTTTCATATCCCCAAAGGTTTGCCATTATTTGGTACAACAAAAATAATATTTGTAGATGCAACAAAAAAAAAATTTGTAGATACAACAAAAAATAATATTAACTGAACAAGTGAAAAAAAAAAATTTCTCAAACTTCTTTCCACAAGACAATAATCCCATGACAAGTTTTACCTAAATGCAAAGGAACTAACACATACAAGTTCATTTTTTGGCCAAATGAGTTGGAGAAGATTGTAAGTTATGCCCTACTCTTAAAGATTACTCCCAGTATCATGGGTACATAGGATAAAAATTTTAAGGAATAAGTCCATCTCAGCTTTATGTAGGTGTCAACCCTCCACTTGCATTTCCCTGAGAATGAGTACCTCCTTAAATGTTGTGTCCTTGGCCACTGGTTAACCTCACCCTAGTGATATGCATTGCACACGGGCATTTCAAAGGCTCTGAGAGCTCCTGCAATAGAGAAAACAGTTTAACTTCTATTATCACACATAAATTTGGGTTGAGGATCTAACATTTTAAAATTTTTTATTAATGCCTATTAATGTCCCATAGAACTGGTACTCAGGGAAATGAACTTTTCAAATACATTGCCACTATATGGACTAATATATTTTATTATAATTTCTGCTTTTTCAAATGATACCTTTGATATGGAGAATGGAATTTAGACAGAAACTTGGGTCCATTTACCAAAAAAATACCTGAATGTTATGATAGTCAGAAGAGGTTTCTAATTAGGTTCTAGTACTTTGGCTGGTTTCTCAACATAGTTATTGATGAGACTGTTAAAAGGAAGGCCATTCCCCTCAGTGAACATTTGGGTTTACACTTCCATGTAATAAATATCTGCTTTGTCTCCCCAAGGACAGATAAAGCTCTTGGCCTGTCCAATGATGGAAATGGAATGAAAAGAAAAGTTCAATTACTTGGGTAATAAGCCTGATAAGATAGGTCAGTGGCCCTACTTCCCACTGTCAAAATCTCAGCTCTCTGCTTGTCCATCTTGCAAATGTGTGCCTGACTCCATCTGGGTGGAAAGAATAGGATGTTTTCCTGGCTGACTCATAGAACTAAGTCCTTTTATCTCCCAGAAGAGTGTTCTACCCAAAAGTCTGTCTATTGTAATTATCGTTTAAAGGAGAATTGGTTCTTTGACAAATAGTTTCAACAGTAGCAATTTTTGGTTAACAACTTAGCGTGAATTTTTGGTTTTCTTGTTTCATCTAGGGCCTTCCAAACTGTTTTTCTTTTTTCACACCAAGTAAGTAAACATAAAATGTCTGTGAAAAAACAAATTGGCCAGAAATGGCTGGCTGTGGGTAGAAAGGCTATGTGATTTAGAAAATAAGCTTCTCTGGGGACAAATAACTAAATGAAAAAAAAAATTTAAGAGAGAAAAATTGTGTTATTCTGGACTTGGTTTCTAGCTGTTCAGAGGAAGGGTAGAGTAAGTCTACACAAGGCTTTAATCAGAAGCCAGTTCATAAATAAGGAGGACCAGGATCCAGACTTGGATCATATGTGATGGTTGCCCAAAAGAACCAACCATGAGTGAGAGAATGCCAAGGATTAGCTAGGCCCTAAAAATCCTGAGCATCAAAGAGCCGATGCTATTGTGTTCAAAGATACCCAAGGAAGCCAAAGAAACACTGAAGACACTATAAAAAAGCAGGGACCAAGATCATGGTAGTGATAATAGAAGAGGATCCAAAACAGATTTTTTGAATCTAACTAGAATGCCTGAGTTTCTTTTGTATTGTCTGATGGATGGATGGTTAGTCCAATTTAAAGACCCAGAATGTGCTTGAATGTAGCAATGGCAAAACTATTTCGTGTGAGTCATTTTATGTAATTGGTTAGGAGTTGCTAATTTCTCCTCACTTTGGGGATCTGTTTTATTTTCTTTGTTTTAAATTTTTGAAGTGGTAGGCCAGGTGCCTATAATCCTACCACTTTGGGAGGCTTAAGGCCAGGAGTTTGAAACCAGCCTGAGAAATATAGCAAGACACTATCTCTACAAAAAACAAAAAAATTAGCTGGGCATTGTGGTACAGCTCAGCTATAGTTTGAGCTCCCGTGGAGCCTGAAGCAGGAAGGTTGCACAAAGTCAGGTGTTTGAGATTGCTGTGAGCTGTGATGATGCCACTGCATTCCAGCCTGGACAATAAGGCAAAAACCATCAAGTCCTGAACACAAACACGTATGATATTTGCTTTAGGCAATAATTAACCAAGATAGATAAGTAAATGAATTGATGATAAAAAAAAAAAAAAGACATAACAATCAAGTTGGCTGGCAGTGCCAAGACTTCCTCCTGGAAGTTGTCTCCAGGCATCAAATTACAGCACTAAATAAACCATGAGCTGCATGGCTCATTTAAAAACAAAGGCATAGGCTGGGCACAGGGGCTCATGCCTGTAATTCTACCACTCTGGGAGGCCAAGGTGGGTAGATTGCCTGAGCTCAGGACTTCACGGCCAGCCCACGCAAGACCAGCCCAAGCTACAGAAAAACTAACTGGGTGTTGTAGCAAATGCCTGTAGTCCTAGCTACATTAGAGGCTGAAGCAAGAGGATGCTAAAACCCAAGCATTTGAGGTTTCTGTGATCTATGATGCCTCAGCACTCTAGTCAGGGCAACAGAGTGAGACTCTGTCTCAAAAAAAAAAAAAAAAAAAAAAAAAACCTGGAAAAGAAACAGAGACACAGGCATTTTACCAGAATAAATAATAATTACTTGTCACCTGTTCAGAAAATCATGGTGTTTATTAGAAGTCAAAGAATGTGGGACTCATCCTAGCCAAATCTCAAATATCCTTTGGCCCTCATACCTGCCCCTTCTGTGACCTTCATTTAGGTGAATAGTATACTCAAATACCCAAGAAATTTGGAATGTAACCTTCAATTTCTTCCTCCCTTTTTTCTCCCTCAACTCCAACATCTACTTAGAGATTAAGAACTATAGCTTCCATGTTCTTTTTTTTTTTTTTATTGTTAAATCATAGCTGAGTACATTAGTGCAATCAAGGGGTACAATGTGCTGGTTTCATATACAATCTGAAATATTCTCATCAAACTGTTCAACGTAGCCTTCATGGCATTTTCTTAGTTATTGTATGTAGACATTTGTA
>CAUYPK010166766.1:0-35952 GCA_963574355.1 Loris lydekkerianus
TAATATTGCATGGTGTACATATACCACAATTTATTAATTCATTCGTGGGTCGATGGGCACTTGATGGAGACTTTACCTCTTTCATGTTTACATGGATGGAGCTGGAACATATTCTTCTTAGCAAAGTATCTCAAGAATGGAAGAAAAAGTATCCAATGTATTCAGCCCTACTATGAAACTAATTTATAGCTTTCATATAAAAGCAATAACCCAATTATAACCTAAGAATATGGGGAAAAGGGAAAGGGAGGGGAGGGGAGGGGGGAGGCTGGGTGGAGGGAGGGTAATTGGTGGGACCACACCTATGGTGCATCTTACAAGGGTACATGTGAAACTTAGTAAATGAAGAATATAAATGTCTTGACATAATAACTAAGAAAATACCAGGAAGGCTGTGTTAACCAGTGTGATGAAAATATGTCAAATGGTATATAAAACTAGTGTATAGTGCTCCATGATTGCATTAATGTACACAGCTATGAGTTAATAAAAAAAAATCTAAAAAAATAAAAATTACCTAGGGGTAGTGCCTGTAGCTCAAAGGAGTTAGGGCACCAGCCCCATATGCCAGAGGTGGCAGGTTCAAACCCAGCCCTGGCCAAAAACTGCAAAAAAAAAAAATTACCCAATATCATACCTCAGAGAATTAGAAAGAGAAAAACAAACCAAATCCAAAGCTAGCATAGGAAAAGAAATAGCAAAGATAAGAGAAGAACTTGGCTCGGTGTCCACAGCTCAGTGGCTAGGGAGCTGGCGGGTTAGAACTCAGCTGGGCCTGCTAAACATCAGTGACAACAACAAAAAATAGCCGGGCATTGTGGCAGGATCCTGTTGTCCCAGCTACTTGGGAGACTGAGGCAAGAGAATCTTTTAAACCCAAGAGTTTGAGACTGCTGTGAGATGTGACGCCATGGCACTTTACCCAGGGTGACATAGTGAGACTCTGTCTCAAAAAGAAAAAGAAAAGAAAAGTAAATGAAATAGAAACAAAAAAGCAATATAAAGAAACAAAAAAATTGTCTCTTTGAAAGATAAACAAATTTGATGGAACACTAGTGAAATTAACCAGAAATAGAAGAAAAGTCTCAAATAAATTCAATCAGAAATGAAAAAGGAGACATTACAACTGATGCCACAGAAGTACAAAATATCACGTGTGACTATGATGCAAACCTTTATGCCACAACCTAGAAAATCTAGAGGAAGTGGAAACATTTTTGGAAATATAAAACCCCCCAAACCTGAATCAGTAAGAAATAGAAATCCTAAGCAGACCAAGAATGAGTAGTGAAATTGCAACAGTAATAAAAGGAATCTCCCAGTAAATAAAAGCTCCAGACTACCCTTGTCCACTTTCTAATTGTACTAGAGCTATACAGAAATACTGGCATCTATCTTAATAAAACTGTTCTATAACATTGAGAAGGATGGAATCCTCCCTGTTCATTCTGTGAAGCCATTATCACCCTGATCCCAAAGCAAAGAAAGGACATAACAAAAAAAGAAAACTATAGATCAATATCCCTCATGAACATAGAGACAAAAGTCTGCAACAAAAATACTAGCAAACTGAGTCCAACAGCACATTGAAAGGATAATTCACTGTGATCAAGTGGGTTTCATCCCAGGCAGGCAAGGATGGTTCACCCTAGGCAAATCAACAAATATGATTTACTTCATACACAAAATTAAAAGCAAAAACCTTCTGATTATCTCAATAGATGCAGAAAAAGCATTCAATAAAATCCAGCACCCTCCATGATAAAAACCCTCAAAAAACATCAGAGGAACATACCTCAAAATAATAAAAGTCATATATGAAAAACACACAGCCAATATCATAGAGAATGGGAAAAATTTGAAAACCTTTCCCCCCGGGAACTGGAGCAAGACCAAAGAGCCCATTGCCATCACTTCTATTCAACCTAGTACTGGAGTTCTAGCCAGGGCAATCATACAAGACAAAGCAAGAAAGGACATCCAAATCAGGAGAAAGGAGGTAAAACTATCCTTGTTTGTTGAAAAGATAATCTTATCTCTAGAAAACCTTAACAATTGCATCAAAAGACTGCTTAAACCAGAAAGTAAATTCAATAAGGTCTCAAGTTACAAAATCAATGAACCATTGAGTCACTTTCGATACATTAATAACAATAAAGATGAGAGAACGTAACATCATTTTCAATAACTTCAAAGAAAATAAAATACCTAGGAATATGCTTCACCAAGGAGGGGAGAGATGTCTGTGAGATGTGTGAGACATTGCTGACACCTGGCACAGACAAAGGGGAAACATCCCAGGCTTATGGACTAGAAGAACCAGCATTGTTAAAATGTTCATACTACCCGAAGTGATTTACAGATTCAACACGATTGCCTTCAAAATACCAATGACATTTCTCATGTATCTAGAAAAAAATAATTCTAAACTTCTGATAGGTCCAAAAAAGAAGAGCTGTTGTTATCCTAAGCAAAAAGAACAAATCTTGAGGCATCACGGTACCTGACTTCAAATTTTATTACAAGGAAGCCAAAACAGCCTTGTACTAGTATAAGGCAGAGACATTGATCTATGGAACAGAATAGGAAACCCAGAAATAAAGCCATATACCTACAGTTGATTGTAGATGATGCGGATAAAAATATACATTGGGAAAAGGACTCTGTTCAGTAAATGGTGCTGGGGAAACTGGATAGCCACATGCAGAAGAATGAAACTGGATCCTTATATCTCACTGTATTAAAAAATCAACTCAAGATGGATTATAGATGTAAAGACCTGAAACCATAAAAATTCCAGAAGAAAACATAGGAAAAGTCTTCTGAACAACCAAAGAATTTATAACTAAGACCCCCCCAAAAAAACAAATATATTAGAGCAAATTACTTATATGTATATGTAATTATATATATTTATAATAACAACAAAAAAAACAGTACTTAACTAACTAAAAAGTTTTGGCACAGCAAAGAAAATAACTAATAAATAGACAACATACAGAATGGGAGAAAATATTCACAAACTATAAATGTGAAAAATGACTGACATCCAGAATCTACAAAGAAAACAAATCAGCAAGGAAAAAAAACCCATCAACAAGTGGGCAATAAACAGGAAAAAAAATTTTAAGAAGATATGCAAATGACCAGCAAACATATAAAAAAATTTTCAATATTACTTATCAGGGAAATGCAAATTAAAAGCACAATAAAAAAAAAACACATTATTCCCATCAGAATGTCCTTTATTAATATGTCAGAAAATAATAGATGTTTTTCAGTGCAGATCCAGTGAAAGGGAACATTTATAAACTATTGGTGGGAATTAGTACAGCCTCTGGGGAAAACAGTATGGCGATTCCTCAAAGCTTTAGAAGTACAACTACCATTTGGTCCAGCCAACCCACTACTAAGTATCTAGCCACAGGGAAAGAAGTCATTACATCAAAAGACACCTGCACCTGAATTTTTATCATAGCACAATTCACAATTCCAAGGATATGGAATGACCTAAATGTCCATAAAATGGTAAGTGGATAAAAAATGTGGTATGTACATTCCATGCACTACTACTCAGCCCCAAAGAAGAATGAAATGGTGTGTTTAGCTGCAGCTTGGATGAATGGGAGGCCGTTATCCTAAGTGAAGTATCCCAGGACTGAAAAAAACAAAACCACCTAGTCTCACTTGTAAGTGGGCTAGGTGTGTGTATCTGTGATGTACAGACATTGAAAATTAAGAAGGGGGAGGTGGGGAGGGAGGTGAAGGATAAAAATCTACCTGTCAGATCCCGTGAGCACTGCCTTGGTGATGGGTACACTGAAAGGCCTGACTTCAGTGTTATACCATTCATTCATGTAGCAAAACAAAAATCAAAAAACATTTGCACCCCCAAACTTGTGAAATAAATAAAAATATATATATTTAAAAAGTTAGATTTCCAACAAGTTCTCAAATGACGCTGCTGCTGCTGGTCCAGGGACCATCCTTTGAGAACTTCATAGGGATTTAAAGAGGATTAAGTGAACTCCTATTATGTAAGTCAGTTAGCACAGTGCCTAGCACAAAGTAAACCCTCAAAAATGTCACTTGGTGCGACTTTTACATGAAAAACACTCAGGCAAATCCTTTTAGATTAAACGAAATGTTTATCAAAGTCAGTCACTTCGTTACGGAACTCTTAATTCATGGGAGAGATGGTCACATGTCTTAGGAAGCAGCACCTGGTGGCAGGGGTGCTGGAGCATTCTGAACTTGCTGGTGATCTACTGAGGTCAGTTTTTCACCCTATTTTTTAAAAAAGAGTCAGAGGCAAACTTCACAGCAGTGAATCATTGGATTTCAGGAGACTGCATGTATAATTTACTGTAGAAGGCAGAGATGGGAATGTGGAGAGTAGAATGGATGCTGTTGGCATCCTTGGTAGAGCTCCTTTGCAAGCCAGTGCCCTCAGCCCCAAAGCACTGCCTTGTTGCCATTAAAACATCACAGCTCCCCTCACCCAGAGGATTGCCCTGGGTCGCGTGGGAAGCTCCTTCCTTCCCCTGCCTGCTGGGCCGTGACCAGTGACTGACCGACGTGGTGGCTCAGATGCTGGCTCCTTGGGGTGGAATCAATTCTGGGTTGGGATCAATTGAGGTGGGATCAATTCTGGGGTGCACATCATGCTCCAGGGCTCCCTGTGGGGTCGGGCTGAAGCTCAACTCCAGCCTTGACCTCATCCTTGCTTAGCCTGCCTCCCCACTCTACCCTTCATTCCCTTGCTCCTGAGAGGGCTCAATAAATGACCATGTCTCAGATCCTGCTCCCAGGGACCCCGACCTGAGATGCCACCCGTCGGTGTCCACTGGGACACTTGTTCATTTGGCTCCTAGAATCAGAGAGCTGAGAGAAGATTCCACTTTAGAACAACAGGCACACAGGCTTGAAACGTGTGCCACAGAAGGGAAAGAAGCACGTCCCGAAATTTCAAAGGAAGGACAAACTTATGTCTGAAAAATGTGACAGGAGCCAAAAGAAAATTTCCAACAGGCCACATGGGGGACAAGGACCTGTGGTGACAGAATCTTTGCCAGGCTTCCAGGCATTTGTCTGTGCCACGCTTCTCCGCAGCTTTCCCCAGGATGGTGGCCACTGGGCCGCTTCCCATTTCTAGAACCCTGTGCGTTTATACGCCACCTGGTGTCTTGGTTGGGAGTCTTTGCACTGGCTCTGCGTCCCCGTCAGCTTCAGCCTGCTGGCCCTGCCTCTCGGATCTACTTCTCCCTGGGCCCACTCAAGCCTGTTCAGTTTCTGTTGGCTCTGTGGCTCTGAGCCCTTATCTGTTTAACAGAACTTCCCTTTGTTTTCTGCCCTTGCTTTTTCTCTTTCTCTCTCTGAGGTGGAGACAGTGATTGGGACCTGTGCTTCTTACATGGTCACTCTGCATAAATTCTTTCTCCCTGTTGCCACAGCACTCTAACACCTGATCCTCAGGCCTCTGCTCCCTGTCTGCTGGCATCTGATTCCTGTTTCAGGCTGTTGGGTCCCTACCCTCATGCCTTGACCTTCAGCACCTGCCTCCTTGCTCTGTCCTGTCTGGACCAGTTTCACTTGTGGGCTCTTCCTAGCGGGGCTCCTCTCTCTGAACTTGACCTCTGTTTCTCCTTGCTAATGGTCTGTCACAGTGCTGTCTCCTATCATGACTCTGGGCCCTCTCCTGCTGTTGCCTGTTCCCAATATGACAAGTGTGATTATCAAAAGGCCTATTTTCCAGAGATTTTATAAGACAACCTGCAATTTCCTATCCTTCCATAGGATAAAGCCTATTGGTTCAGGAGCTAAACAGAAAAATGCGAATTGTTCAGGGGGACGCTGGTAATCCTCTCTGTTATGCTAAAATCTGACATCATAAAGAACAAAAGTAATACTGGAGGCAATATCAAAATAAAACTTAAACTAAATATGAAAAATGAATGTTCCACATGCCGCCAGCCTTTTGCTCTTTGCTTTAGTTTCTTATTGCCACTGTAACAAATTTCACAAACTTAATGGTTCCGGACAAAACAAATTTATTTTCTAACAGTTGTGGAGATTAGAAGTCAGAAGTAGGTTTCAATGAGCTAAAATCGAGGCGTGGGTGGGCTGCATTCTCTCTTCTCTTTTTTAAATTTCAAATTAAAATGAGAGTACAATGTTTAGGTTACATTTTTTAAATTTCTAAGTTCAAGTTCAAGTTGTAGTCGAGCCCTTCACCCAGGGGTCCTGCTGAACACCCTCGCATTGTGCACATTAGGTGAGATCCCGCCAATCACCCTTCCTCCTTTCCTCCCCTTCATTAGAACACACTTGTGCTTTTCTTTCATGTAGGCGTGTAGTGGGTTATATATTGGTTTAATACTAGTATTGAGTACATTGGCTATGTGTTTTTCCATTCTTGTGATACTTTACTAAGAAGGATGTGTTTTAACTCCATCCAGGTAAACACAAAGATGTAAAATCGACATCTTTTCTTATGGCTGAACAGTCTTCCATGGTGTACATATACCACAGTTTGTTAATCCATTCATGGTTTGATGGGCACCTGGGTTGCTTCCACTTCTTGGCAATTATGAATTGAGCTGCAATAAACATTCTGGTGCAAATGTCCTTGTGTTAAAATCAATCTCTTTCTTAGAGGTTCTAGGGGAGAATCCATTCCCTTATCTTTCCCAGTGTGTGTGTGGGTGGGTGGCTGCCTGTTTTCCTTGGATCCAGGCCCCTTCCTCCTTCTTGAGGCCATCAGAACATCACTCTGATCTTTCCTGCTGCCCCTGCCTCCTCTGCCTCTGATTTTCTTGCCTTCCTCTTTCACGTATGAGGGCCTTTTGATTCCATTGGGCCTAGGTGGGCAGTATAGAATGGTCTCCCAATCTCAAGACCCTTTACTTCATTACATCTTCAAAGTCTCTGTTGCCATGTAAGGTAACATATCCATGGGTTGTAGGGACGATGATGTGGGCATCTTTGGGGTGGTTGTTACACTTTTTATGGCTAATTTCATGGTTAATTTGGAGAACACTGCCAACAACAGAATGGGCTTTCCTGCCCTAAGTGTTTTATGCACCTTGTCATTTACTCGTCACAGTGGACCCCGTTATCAAATCCATTGTACACAGGAGGAAGCTGAAGCTCAGAGAAATGACATCACCACCAATAACGTCACACTCTGGGGGGCGTTTGTCTTCACTTTTTAGCAGCCTGTGTCCTGTCTTTCTCTAACTCCATCCCTGTCTTCTTACGGGCATCTGGGTAACTACAGCCTCCCGTGACCATTGGTGGACCAGGGGAGGGCACCTGAGGTTTGGAAACAGTTGCAGATGAAGAGTTTTCCCCCAGTTGGGTTTAAATCTTTTTGGTTATTGTTCTTCTGCCTAGATTTTTATTTCTCTTTTTATCCTTAATAGTCAAAACTTTTGTGAACCTCAATTATTTTGATTTTCATAACTTTTATCCAGCAAATTCAATCTGAAGATTCAGGCTCAGTTTAATCCAGGAAAGTGACCTCACATGTCTTGGAATCTGATCTGTATTCCATCCGTTCTGTTTTCTTCTGTTGGAGCACCGATTCCTTCTATGACCATTTTCTGTTGTCTGTGTTCGTGATCAATTTCTCTCTCCCCAGTTCCTTTCATCTTTCCCTTCTTTGCCGTCTGCGTTATTTTTTCAGGCCTATCCTCGGGTCGCTCATCTTCTGCTCTTTTCTTGTAATGGCGTGTTGGACTCTGCAAATGGCTTTGTTTTTCACCACCCTTGCCGTGGTCCCTTGAGGTTTATTTTCCTGAGTACTTTCTTTATCCACGCTCCTCTTAGCTCATGTCTGGTAGAGCTTGTGTGCTGTCATCTCTCAATCTCTCCTTTTTAATCCCCTGAATTTTATGACTGTTCAAAACATCAGCTGTCAGAGGCCAAGCCCTGTGTATCATGGCTGCTTGGTTAAGTCACGTGCGTTTTGCTTATTTCCCTCCAGACCTTACTCAACTTGATTCCTCACTCCACTTCCTGTCCCCACCCTCTTTTTCCCCCTCAGTTAAGAAATTGGAAGCAAAGAGGTGGGTCCTGGTGTCACACCTGTTGCTCGTGTTATCCCACACTGGGGAGAGAATGCCCGAGGGGGTGAGTGACAGGGGAGTCCTTAGTCTACACGGTGTTTTGCTGGCAGGAACTGAAGCCTGATGCCCTGAATTCAAACTTGGCTTTGCAGCTTCTGAGCTGCCTACCCCTGGGCAGGTGATTTCACTTCTCTGAGCTTCAGCTTCCTCATTCAAATGACGGAGGTCAGCCGTGTGCCTACCTTTTGAGTTTTCACGAGGGACAAATGAGAAGGCATATGTAACACTTAGCATAGAATGGCACTTAGTTGCTGTTAGCTTAAAAAAGAAAGAAAAGAAGAAAAGATAAAAGTGCTTCTGATGCTATAAATAACTCAGGTTAGAAAATCTCCTCTTGAAACCTCAGCACTCACTCATTCATATCCCCACAGTGTCCTGAAGTGCCTTGCTCAGGAGCGGGAACATGGGCTTTTCTTGGTGACTTGTCTCTTCTGAGGCCCTCCCATATTCAGTGGCCTCTTCTCCAAACCAGGACATGTTCCTGGTGTTTGCAGAATTTTCTCTGCTGCCTTATTGCCCTGTTTGGGGAAGGGGCACCATGTGTCTGGTAGTTCCTCACCGTGGGGTCCACGTTGTGCCATGTCTTGCAAAGGTGCATCCAAGAGAGAGGCAGATGGTGGATGGCTGCAGCCCTTATGCCTATTCTAGTATAGAAGCAATACATGTTTGAGGCAGAAAGCCTGGAAAATGTTTACAAGGAAAAGACAGAATATCAGCAAGGATCTCCCAGGTCTCTGTCGACCTCCCCCCACTGGTGGGGGCCTGGGGGACTCCTCTTCATGCTTGCTTCCTCCCCTCATTTGCTGCCATCTGGCCGAGCACTGTGGCTTCACCTGCTCCTCTGCCCCCATCCTGAAAAGTCACTGAAGGAGGTGACAGAAGGTGACAAGGATGAACGTGGCTGTGCGTGAGGCGAAACTGTTCACTTGGTACAGGAAATGACAAGGAAGGCTCAGGGCAGAGGAATCACAAATTACAAGGTTTCCCCAAATCTGAGCAGACCATTGAAATACACAATTTCAATTTTTGGGAAAAAGTTCTTGGATTAAGGCAGGAATTATGGATGAGGTCTTGAAATTTGAAACCTTGGAAAAGAGACTCCTTTGGTCTACGTATTCTGAGAAAAGCAGCAATAATGCACCCCAAACAAGGCTGGGAAGATTTAAACAGAGATCTATGCAGAAATGCTCAGCTCCGGGGCTGGCACACCGCTCATAGTCTAAAGTGGGAAGCACTCAAAGGAACTTCTGTTCCATACACAAAGGCATGCTGAGCTTCCAGGAGAAGGTGTGATGTCATGGGAACACACTAGCCATCAGGGTGAGCTGAACACGTGTCTTTTAGAGGGGAAATGTTTGCAGGGAGACAGGACATTCCAGGCAGAGGAAAGAGCACATGGCAATGAAGAAAGGCATTGAAAAGCTCCCATCCACTCCCTACCCATGGTGCCAGTGTAGTGCAGGTGGGGCTCAGAGGCTATGGGGTGGGGTACAGGGCACCAGGCATGGGGATGGGAGCTGGACTCTTTATTATCATTCCATGGGGGCTGGTTTTTCATTCATCCATCCAGGTTTGTTTTGAGTGAATGCTGTGGGTTCTGCTTCAGGGATAAAGGAAAATGGGAGGTGAGAAGGTTAAGAGGCTACATGCCAACACCAAATGTAGCCTGAGCCGAGGTGTTTCTAAGGAGTGTTTGCCTTTTCTTCTTTGCACCAGGCATCTGCCCTCTTGAATCAGTACACCGGCAAAGTTCATTCTTGAATCAATCTTTAATCAACCATGGAAACCTCTCTTATAATGGAAAGTCCTGGGCCCAGGGGGTGAGGATGGGGAACCTCCATGTTGGGAGCACGTGACACGGTGACTCCTTCTCTTCTTTCCCTCCTCTCTTCTGCAGCAATGGAATGGCAGGGACACAGCACTCATGGTCACCCGCGTGGTCAACCACAGACGCTTCTCAGCCACTGTCAGTGTGGCAGATACTGCCCAGCGCAGCATCAGCAAGTACCGCTGTGTGATCCGCTCCGATGGTGGCTCCGGAGTGTCCAACTACGCAGAGCTGATTGTGAAAGGTAAGCGCCAGGAGCCTGTGCCTCTTCCCCAACAGCTGCAGTTCCCAGGTCTCTGCTGCTCCCTCCACGCAGCCCTGTCTCCCACCTGCTGCACCTCTACCCACTCAGTAGAAAAGAGCAGGAATGTCTAATTACTCTTCTCTCCTTCTCCCAACATAACCCCCCAAAGAAGGGATACTATTATAAAATCATACAACATTGCGTATTATTCAAAGGTGGGTCTCGTGATACTTAGAAGAATATGTTCCAACTCCACCCAGGTTAATACAAAAGATGTGAAGTCACTATCCTTTTTATGGCTGACTAGTATTCCATGGTGTGCATGTACCACAGTTTGTCAATCCATTCCTGAGTTGATGGGCATTTAGGTTATTTCCACATCTTGGAAATTGCAAATTGAGCTTCAATAAGCAACCTAGTGCAAATGTCCTTGTTATAAAATGATTTTTTTTTTTCTTCTGGGTAAATGCCTACTAATGGGATTACAGGGTCAAATGGGAGATCTAATTTGAGTGCTTTGGGGATTCTCCATACTTCTTTTTTCAAGTAAAGTATCACAAGAATGGAAAAGCAAATATCCAATGTACTCAATACTAATATGAAGCCAGCGGATGGTCTGATTCACTCCCACACAGGAGAAAAACTCATTTCAATTCAAGTTGGGGGGGGGGAAGAATGAGGGAGAAATGAGGAAGGGTGTTGGGGTGCTCCCACTGAATGGGCATGTAGGGGTATATGCCACACCTTTTGGGTGCAGGACATAACTACAAGAGGGACTCTACCCAACAAATTCAAACATTGTGATTTGGTTGTTTGTACCCCCCTATTAATCTGAAATTAAAAAAAAGTTGAGTCTCACATAGAGGAGCCTGCGGATATAGGACACAGAACATATCCCTGCATTTGGCCTAAATTTGTGTTTGAAGTTAGAATGAACAAATGCCCTTTTGTTTTGGTGGCACTCTCTTGCAGCTTTCTCCTACTGCTATTTCTAAGGGATTTTTAATTGAAAACCTGATACAATGACAGTATTTTAGGATGGCTTTTGAAATAAATAATCCCCCGCCCCTTGGCCTTGATTCAATTCTTCTCTGTTTTCTTGTTCTTGCTCACCTTGAGATGTTGTTTACATGCTTTCCATTAAAATATGCACATTGCTTTCTTCGCTGCTGCTCTCAAGAAGCAGACTATTCTATTTATTTTTTGAAGCCCTATGTAATCTTTGTTATCACGCTTAATGGTTGTATACTATTTCATCAAGTGAGTTTTCCTATTTTTGAAAATCGTCCTGTTGGCAGTCATTCGGGTAATTCCAGGTGTTTTGATTTTTTTTTTTTTTCTTTTCTTTCTGTATGTAACAATTAACAGCTCAGTGGAGTTCTGATGAGAACACTTTTATTCCACTAAACCAGATTATTTCCTTAGGATAAATTCCCTGGAGGTAGACTTGATAGGTCAAAGAATATGAGCATCTTTATGGATTTTTCTTTGTGTTGCAATATTGCTTTCACAAAGGAAAAAAACAAACCCAGCTTGACAGTTTACACCAGCAATAGCAGTGTATGGATGTACTTGCTATACCAATGTTATGTTCACTGATTAAAATTTTAATACAGGATCATTTGTTGAGGGAAATAATGAAGCTGTTCATGTTATGCCCTCCGTACAGTGATACCCGGTATGTTTGGAGGGAAAAAACATTGATCAGGCCCCAGAGGGCCCTTGAGTTGGTTTCTTTGCTCAAAGGATGGGTTGGTGGGTAAACTCTGACATGTTTTGCTGGCCCTATACCAGGGATCCCAGCCGGACCACACTGGGGGCTGCAGGCTGGGACCCAGGGGTCCTCAACCTGTGGCCCGTGGGCCACATGAGGTGGTGTGATTGTATTTGTTCCCATTTTGTTTTTTTATTTCAAAATAAGATATGTGCAGTGTGCATAGGAATTTGTTTATAGTTGTTTTTTTTTTAAACTATAATCCAGCCCTCCAACGGTCTGAGGGACAGTGAACTGGCCCCCTGTTTAAAAAGTTTGAAGACCCCTGCTACTGTCCTGACTCCATGGATATCACATGCTGATGATGAGGCATGATTCAGGTCTCAGCATAAATGTCACCATCTTATCCTCTCCTGGAGCATGTCCCTGGCACCCTCCCCTGCCCTCCTTCCTCGTGGTCACTTTCTGTTACATCACCTTGTCTCCTTCTAGCTGGTTATCATCATACTTCAAAGTGACAGTTTACCTTTATTTATTTATTTTATTAGTATTAGATCATAGCTGTGTACATTAATGCGATCGTGGGACCTTTATTTGTTTACTGGGTGATTTTCCATTGCCCCTTGTAGAAAATAAGCTATGTGCGGAGTGAGGAGGTCGTACTTAGCACAGCACCCAGAGTGCCTGGTTCTGAGTACGCTGAGCCACATCAAATTGCCTGTGTTCGACTGTTCCCACCCGCACAGTCAGTCCCTTCATAAGCCTCAACCTTAAGCAAAGTTGTGGAATGATGGATGAGAGAATGAATTATTGGCCTCAACAGGAATTCATTTCATCATGCCACGAACCCTTATGCTAAAGGTCGACAAATGAGTCATGAACAAAATAGAAAAATCTCCTCTTTAAATGTATTTATACTGAGTGCTGCTGACACAGAAGTCTTTCCTTTGATCGTGTAAGACTCACATTGCTGTTTTTTGGTGCCTTCAGATTGGTCTGTGTAAGACAGTGGCCTTTGCGGGGTTTTAGGTATGTGCTCCTTGTTCCCCTTATGGTGGGCCTCCCAAACCAGCGAATGGAACCAGGAAACTCTTGGTTTATTTTTTCCCTCTTTTTCCTATTCAGTTGTAAGGAGTGCTGGGAAGTCAAGTCCAGAGGCTGCTGGGGCAGGGGTGCAGTACAGCATTATTGCCTTTATTTGGAGAGGGAGCCTCCTTTTACCAGGACAGTGATTTGTCCTTCGGTAGCTGAGCATCCTGGACAGTAGTAATGGGAGGGGGCAGGGCAGCCTCTGCCTCGGTGCACCAGCCAGACCTGTCACTGTGGCCCTGTGCAGCCCCCACTGCCCTGGAGCTCGTGCCCTGCAGCACGTCCTGCTCCAGCTTAGGGGAGGTACCAGGTGGCTCCAGGTCTCCACGGAGGCAGTGGAGGGTTTATACTCCCTGTAACCTGTCCCCTTTTATTAGACCTTGATGAAAGTCATCCATACATTTGGCATGGGTTATCACTTTTTTAGTGCCCATTTTACCCCCCCTTTTAGTATTTCTATGGTAGTAAGCTAGGACCTTGGTCCCTTGAATGTACAGAAATCCCTTCACATATGTTATCTCATTTGATCCTAATTGCAGCTCTGCACATTGGTTTTATTTTAACTCATTTTGTAGCTGGGCAAAGCAGGGCAGCCAGGTTGAGAAAGTGAGGGTAGTCCTAAGGGGCAGATCTGCAGTCCGACCTGGGTCCAGCTCGTGCTATTTACATGACACCTGTGCCAAAGGGGCACAGAGAGCTGGCAAGCAGGTGAGGTGCATGGCGGGAGTGCCTGGGCCTGTCTGGCTAACTTAGGGTTTTGACTCAGGTCTTTTCCTGCTGGACTCTCTGCTAACTTCCAGGTTCTTGGAGAGATGCACTTCACCTTTGCCTGAGCGTGTACGTACGCACACGCGCACCCACAACCACACACACACACACACCTGAAAAACAAGCAAATAAAAGGCAAGGGCATCTAGAAGCAAGAGCAAAGGAAACCTGTCACCCTGGAGTGGTGTCCAGGGACCCAGTGAGGCAGCAGCCCTGAGCATTTGAGGGAAACCGGCCGATGAGGAATGACTCACTTACGTCTTAAGAGCCCTTTGCCTTTTCTGAGCCAAGATCTTAAATACTTAATCCTGAAGTATTCGTACTTGTGAAAAAAGAAAGAGAGGGAAGAAATATTAATCCTCCTTCAGAGAAGGAAAAAAATCTAAAAATCAAAGGCAAAAAAAGAAAAAAAAAAAGAAAAAAGACAGCTTCTTAAGGGTCACGGGGTTGTCTGTGGGATGGCCAGCGGACTAGATGTCTTCGCCCTGAGTTCTGGTAGATTTATGCATCACACAGATGGGAGGACCGTGGGCCTGGGAGGCACCAGCAACCTTGAGACATCACAGGAGGAAAACCAGGCTTACATGGTTACCTGCTATACAGATCTGCCCTCCTTGGTTCCAATTCAGAGGCAGGAAAGAACTCTGCAGCCAGGATGCTCAGGTTTAATCCCAGTCCCCTTATTGTCTCAACTCTGTCACCTCAAACATGATACAAACCCCTTAAGGCCTCATCTGGCTCTTCTGGGAATAGGAATCGGTCACCTCCCCTATAGCAAGGGTACATGCCAAACATATTAATAGTAGAGTATAAATGTCTAAACACAGCAATTAAATAAGTGAGGTGAATGCTATGTTAACTAGTTCAATGTATACATTTCAAATGGTATATAAAATCAGCACACTGTACCCCATAAATGCAGTGATGTACACAGTTATGATCTAATAAAAAAATAAAAAATAAGAAGGCATTGTGAGGACTGCATGTGATCATGGAGGCAGGCATTCTTGGAAGAGTACCTGGTTTATGAGCTGTGATGTGTTCAATAAAATAAATAAATTTCCTATGGGAGTGAGATTTCTCAGGTAAGGATGTAAAGTGGCTGCAGAGCTCCATGGGAGAGACAGGACACCTGACCTAGGTACCAATTTGCTTTAGTGTCTCTGTGGCTGTGGAGAAATCATTTAAGGACTTTGCAAAGTGGGGTCTGGCCGGTGCTCCCTCCCCACACAGTGACGTGCTGAGCAGAGGAAAAGGGAGGGAGGAAATGTGTTAAGTGTGGGCTTGGGAACGTTTACAGCATGGGGGCCACAAGGTCAGAATTCTCTGGGTTGCCACCTGGGTTCACCACTGCGGAGTCAGAAAAGCTTGTGCAGGAATCCTGGGACAGGAAAGTAGCTGGTCCCGCTGTCCTCACCCATCTGGTTGAGTGGGCTACCCCTTTTCCTGACATCCTTCATCTGGAACTCTGAGTTCACTGCATTTGGGAGGGCATAGGGCCCCTCAGCACCCAGGGGTGCCAGGAACTAGAGGCCCCGAGGCCAGCGTCCCCAGCAGGTGCTCACACCAAACGGAGCAGCAAAGGCCCAGGCTAGGTCTCTGTCTCTCCCCTAAACAGCCACATTCATGGCTCGCTGGCTCATGGCTCATGGGTGGCGATCCTCAAGATTGGTTCTTCCCACAATGCCACCTAATACGAGTGTAGGTAATATCAAATTCTCAGGGTGCCACGCAGACTGAAATGAAAGCAAACTGGAATTACTTAATTCTGAAGGGCTGCTTACCGAGTTGTGATAATGTACTTGGGTATACATTAGATTACTCTGCAACTGAGGTTTCACTCAGCCCACAATTCGGCCCTTCAACCTGCCTGTTCCACACCGGTGCTAATGCAGGTCCTTATTCTCTCCCCTGTTTCTGGTTTCTGGGCATCTTTAATTTCAGGCTTGACTCAAGAACATGAGAGTCTTCAACCAGAGTTTATAAGGTGCATCTGGATGAAAATGTTCTAATTTATAAGAAGCTTTTTTATTGGTGGTGATTTTTAACAACCTACCATGTGCTCAGAACGCTCATCAACATGGGAATTAGTGCCCAGGAGAAAAGTAATACTGGTGCTGATTGTCGGGTGTTCTGATCTAAATACTGTGGTAACCTCCTCCCGGGGGAGCTGGGGAGGCTCAAGAGCAGGGATATTTGATCTGGACGCATCTGAGCTTCCCTCTCAGTCCTGACCCCGGCTGCGTGTTTCATTTCAGCAAATCATGTATTCACTCTGGGCCTTGTTTTCCTCATCTGTATAATGTTGGTGAACAGGTATAATTTTGAGAGGGAAATGTTATAACACTTGTGTGGGTCCTAAAACTAGGTAAGTACCCACAAAATTATTTCTGTAACTACCAGTAATCATATTTTTACCATTATTATTAAGGAATGATGCCCAAAGACATTGTCTATTATTCCTTGTCCTGGCTTAAAGACACGCTATTTTGTAAGTACGATGGAAATTTAAATTTAGATCATCATAGCATCTCCCTCTTCTGAATTGGGCTTGAGGTCATCTGATGCAGCACGTTGGGTGAAGTCAGTTGCAGAGACACTTAACTTATATTGTACTGTCTTTTCTTTTTTTTCTTTCTCTTCGTTTTTAAAGTATTTTTTTTTTTTTTCTATTTTTTAGAGTCCCTTGGGATTGTATCAGGTTTGGTGACTCTGGGCCTGCATTCCGGGATAGTGACAGTGGGCCCTTGGCTTCCCCGGGCTGGCAGCGTTTGCTCTACTGTTGACCTCTGTCCTAACTCACCTTGATTGCTCACTCTGGTTTCTGGGTCCTGGAGTGATTTGCATTTACTCTGGTTCGGAGATGGAGTGACTTGGGGGAGTTACTGATGTCCTTACTTAATGAAGGTTTATGGAGTCCAGCGATGTGTTGGGTACTGTGATGAGCTCACAGTGGAGTGAGAAGAATCGTGCAAACCCATGTGCTACGTGATCATGCCATTTGTGTTGGCCTCGTACCACACAACTGCACTAACCCCAACAGTGACCCTAGAATGTAGGTGCTGTCAGCACCCTCCTTTTACTAAGGAGGCACAGAGACTTGTGGTAGGAGTTGCAGAACTTTCCAGGGCCACACTGATGTAAGTGGCAGGGCTAGGCCTCCCTGGGCCTCCACCAGGGTCTCTCTTTTAAACCACATTTCTTGCAAAGTCCAGGATGGTGGGCCCTGCATTTGGGAGTGATTAAGGAACATACAGAGCACGCAGTGACTAGTGTAGTCTGAGTAAGTCTTGGAGGGCTTCTCAGAGTGGTTCCATCTGAGCTGGGTCCTGTAGCCTGGCAGGTTCATGAGCAGCAACAGTCTGAGTCAGTTTTGAGACAAGAGTGGGTGACATGTTTGAGACGGGAAATGTAGGCAGGGCGACATTTGTAGAGCCTTTGTACTAAAACTGGAGCTTTCTTCTGTAGGGATCAGAGCACTCTGATGAGCCCTAGCCTTGGCCCATGGGCAGCGCTGCACACACACGGGAGGCTGGGCCCTGCTTCCTTCTCTTTTTCTCTTTCCTGGACCTGCTTGTGCCAGGGAAAACCATGGCCAGGCAGCTGGCTGTGGTCCAGGGCTAAGGCTGTGTTTGGGCAAAGAGCGAAGGTCAGGGCAGGCATTTAGGTGTGCAGGGTTTATCTGGGGGGTAGAGAGGTGAGGCAGGGAAGGAAGGGAATCTAACAAAGGGGACATTTTCAAGCAAGTGACCACCGTGGGCCTCTGGAGCTCAATCCCCCTGGGGAATTCTGGGCTTCAGTATAGCACTCCTTTGGTTGAGGGCTGCTCCTAGGGTGTTAATTTTCTGGATTTACTGTCCAGTTGCATAGGACATAGGGGCCTTTCTGGGGCTTTGGAGAAATCCCACAGCCATTGAGATTCAGACAGACAGTCTGGAAGTTGGCAGTCGGCTTGTGCTCCCTGCACCAGCAAAGCCTGAGTGATGGCATTGGGACAGGCTGTGTTCCACAGTATCCTGCAGTGTCTGTGTACCCCAAGGTGACCAAGACTGATGGCTCCTGCTTCATCAGGGAGAGCAGCTACAGAGGAGAAGTGCATGTCCAGAGAAGAGGCAAGCCTGTGATTCTCTGAGCATTGGTTCTTAGACAGCTGTGGAGCATACCAAGGTCACCCTAAGAACCGGACTCAAGAGCACTCGTTGCTATTCTTGGCAGTCCTCAGAGGAAGAGGGGAGCTAGAGGACAGAGGTTGGGAGCAAGCTTAGGGTACAAGAACCTGGCCTCTGTCCTGTAAACTCTGCCCGCTAAGTTTATCCAGAGCCGGCCATCTTCTACCCTCCACCCTCCACCCAATATGTGTCAACACTGTAATGTGAGAGTTGGCAGACATTTCCTATATAGAGTGTGGCAGTCGATAGCCTCAGCTTCGGGGGTCATATAATTTCTGCTGCAACTACTCAGCTCTGCTAGTGTAGTGAAAATAGCCACAGAAGATGTGTCGATGAGTGAGCATGGCTGTATGCCAATAGAACTTTATTTACAGATGTAGGCAGAGGGCTGGACTTGGCCCCTGGGCCACAGTTAGCCGATCATTGCATGGGACCAAACTTTCTCTTTTCTATACAATGTTCCAGCTTCTTCCCTGATCCTCTCTTGCCCCACTAAGATCTATTCACTATGTAGCAACCTGAGTGATATAAGTTAAATCATGGCTTTTTTCTCCTCAAAACCCATATTTCCTATCACACTCAGAATAAAATTCAGACATCTCAACATGACCTCAGATCTGTTCCTTCTCTAGCTCTGTGACCGCTGACTCTCCACCCCCATGTTTGTCCCTTTATTCTCTTCTCCAGCCACACTTTCAAACTGCACCAAGCTAGTTCTGACCCCAGGACCTTTGCACTTGCGGTTCTTTCTTTGTCTGAAATGCTTTTCTTCCAGGTAATTACATGTCTTGCTTGTTCTGTTCTCTCTGACACTGCCATTTATATCTACTTGTATGTCACCCATCTCTCCTGCTAGAACCCAAGCTTCTAACGGAGGAAGCCTTGCAAGCCTTGTTTCCTGCAGATCTACAGCACCCAGGGCAGGACCTGGCCATGTAGAAGGTGTTTAAACACCTATTGTAGGTAAGGAGTGTTCTTGGGTCCTTACTTCACAAGTACATGGCAGCGTTTGAGACAACCCCCCTTTCTTCTTTTTTAAGGCTCCGCTTATTATTTGAGCTCTGGATTTTCCTCCTACCTCTAAGGAAGTTTTGTCCCATTTACAGGTGCCTCTTTTTTAAAAAATATAGTTTCCTTTAAGTTTTATTTTTCTTTCTTTTCTTCCTTCTTATGGAAGCCGTAAGCATTGACATTCCCTGTGTGCCTCTTACGATCTCTCTTTGCCCTGCTTTGGTTGCGATGTGGGGAGACTCCGTCGACCTGCCGAGGCCTTGCTACTTCCACCAATCCTTAGGATGGTCATTTTAAAATCTTTTGGGCCTCCTTTAAAGCTTTTTAAAGGAAGGATTGCCTCAAGATGACTTCTACCTATTCTCCCCAGAGTCCTGTCTCCTGGCGGATACGTGTTCCCACTTATGTCCAAGAGTTGAACAACGTTGCATGTCGGGCTTAGCTCCTCTCCTCTCCCTGCTCCTGTACCTGACCTTGACTTTCCAGGAAGACTGCTTCAGGGGAGAGGTATCTCAGGATCCTCATCTTCTCTGTCGGAAGATATCCTGGTCTTCCTATAGTCGTAAACTCTTGTGAATGGGTCGCATCATTTTTTACCAGGAGTGCTACTGTCCAGTGCACATGGGTAGCAAATAAGAGGTCTTGGGTTCAAATCCTGGCTCTTCCCTGTTTTAGGTATGTGAATTAGGGACATCATTTCCTGATTCTCTAATTGTAAAGTATAATTATGATGCCAGTTCCCCTAGAATTGGAGGAGGGGGGGTGGATATGAAAATACTTCGTAGATAAGATGCTGTTCCTACATGAAAGCTCATCTCCATCCTTCTCGATCATCCTAACATCTGCCAGCCACCCGACCTGGGCCTCTGACACCCCCAGTGCTCAGTGATATCACCGCTAGCCTTTTATGGGAAGAGGAAAATGACCGATGGGAGAAAAGTGGGAAACTTCACTTGAACATATGTGTGTGGGGGGAGTCGAACTGGGAGATATTATGTATATTGTATTCCATATGGGCACAAAGACAGCCTTACTTCTAAAAAAGTATAAATGTGGATAAATAAAACCTGACAAGTATTGGTTTCCTTGAATTATTTTGACTACTTTATCAGCTGCATGCTGATGTGTTGCATTAACACTTTTAACACATTTGGAAATTAAATCAAATGGCAATTGCATTAAATCCTCATTCACTTGGAACATTACCCTCCTGTGTTCAAATGGAAGAACGATCTGAGATACGGAATGAGCTGCAAAGTCTGTTGTTCGCTGCCATTCCTGGGCCGTGTTCTGCGTACTGGCTATTGCCGTGTGAGATTACTTTGGGCCTTCACCGTGGCCCTTGTTGCTAATGGAGAGGATGCTGAAGCCCAATTCCTCAGCTTCATGAGAGTCCCACAGTCTGGCATCTGTCCTCTATGCCAGAGAAAATGAGACTATTTTCCAACCCTCCTTATGCTAATTTTTCAGAATGTTCTATGCTATGGCAGATAGGTGTGGAATAAGTTCCAGCCTCAGCTAAACTCAATTAAATCACAGGCTCCAGACTTGGAAGAAGGGTCAAGATTATTGCCTTTGTTCCCTCATTAGAGCCTTTGCCTGGACCAGTGGTTCTCAACTGAGGGTGATTCCCTCCCAGGGGACATTTGGCAATGTCTGGAGATACTTTTGATTACTGTGATTGGGGAAGGGGTACTGGCATCTAGTGGGCAGAGCTCAGAGACACTGCTGAACATCCTATGGTGCACAGCACCACCCACCACAAAGAATGGTCCAGCCCCAAAGGCCAGTTGTGCTGGCCAGACCATCCTCACAGGGGGCCTTTTTAGCCTGATGCCTGAGTGTTTATGTGTATTTTGTTGTCCTCTGGCTGGTGGGATATGAGCAGTGACAGAAGGAAGGCAAGCTGGTAGGTGATGTGGCTATGAAGAAATGATTCACAATTGCAAAGACGTGGCATTAACCCATCAATTCATGAATAGATTAATAAACTGTGGTATATGTATACCATGGAATACTATTCAGCCATAAAAATAGAGACTTAAAAAAATTTTTCTCTATGCATATCCATGTGTTTATTTGGTTTCCACTTTTTGCCTTCACAAAATTAAAAAGGCTTAAAATTTAATAACAATAACAATGTTTAAGGTAAGGAGTAGAAACAAAAACCTCCTAAAGAATGAAGATAAATACATTCAGAAAAAAAAATCAGATGATTTCTGCAACAAAATATTGAGCAACAATCAGAATAATAATGAAAAAAACGTGACATTCACATTGTTAGATAAGATTATATCTATCCTAGAATGCTTTGACTCTGAGGTTCAGTATGTAGTCATCAGTTGACTTCCAAAGTCTCAACAAAAAATAGAGACTTTAAATCTTTTGTATTAACCTGGATGGAGTTGAAGAACATTCTTCTCAGTAAAGTATCACAAGACTGGAAAAGCAAGTACCATGTATGCAATAGTAATATGCAACTAATAGTTAAGCAACTATATTCCCAGACTAGAGAAAAACACAATTAAATTAGAGGGGTGGTGGAAGGGAAGAGGAGGGAAAAGGGAGGTGGGGGAGGGGTTGGTGTGCTCTCGCCTGACGGGTACGACGTACGGGTACACAGAGCACGTCCGGAGTGAAGGGCTCAACTACAAGTTGAACTTCACCCAACAAAGGCAATGTAATCTAATCACATCACTCTGAAATAAACAATTATATAAAAAAGGAATGATTCTGCTTATCTGCGCTTCACGTCCTTGTCTGGAAAATGTTAATTGACTTCCAGCTTGCTCTGACTCTGATCCTTTGCCTTTTCTCCCCACTTTCCCACTACATACCCATAGAGACCAGGAAGAGAAAGATGCAGACTAAGTCCCCAGTGCCAAGGGGTGTGTGAAAGGCCTGCTGTCAGGGCAGTAAGCCGCAGACAGGTTTATCTCCCTTCCATCAAGGACAGAGCGGAAGCAGCCGCCCAGCCAAGATTACGTTCTCCAGCCCTCCTTTTCCCCACTGGGGCCAAGTGGTTGGCTCTCGTTAAAAGGATGCGAGCAAGAAGTGGTGCTGGTTTGTTCAGAGTCAGAGTCTAAAAAGGAGATAGTCGTTCCCCTCATTCTCTCTCCCCTGCCTTTGGTTGGCTGCATGTGGACAACTCCAAGCTTTTAGGTTGGGGCAGAGTGAAAATATCCAACATGCCTGGGTCCCTGAATCACCTTGTGGAAGAAATCTGTCTGCTAAGCAGGCCTGTTAATTAAGCGATAATAAGCTATTACTGTGTCAAGCTAGTGAGCCTTGGGATTTATTTGTTATGACAGCTATTATTGGCCTAGTTAATAGAAATTGGAACAAGAAATATCATTAGCAATCTTTTGAATCCAAGTTTTCTGGCTTATGTGAAAATAGATGGGGAAATAGTTCTTCCTCTCCTACTGATATTGGGCTCAAAGGGTCCAAATTTTATACAACCTGAAAGCTAGAAAATTATCCTTTTATTGCCAGTGTTGATGTTTTTAAAGATTAAAACAAGTCTCTACACAACCATTAGCTTTTGATGTAGAGGCTACGTGTTCCAGAACAACAGAGGGCAGACATTGTGTGCTTTATGTTAAGTAAAGGGGTTGAGGAGACCTTGGCTGCAGCCCATGATGCTCAGGAACTTTAGGAACCAAGGTAGCCTCTGTCCACGTGTGGCTCAGAAGTCCAATCCAGAAAGGTGGCTCTTGCACTAGGAGTCCAAGGACTCGAGATCCTTCCACACTGGGATAGAAGGTAGGGTGTCCAGGTGAACAGTTTGAGGAGATCCAGCTGGTGGTGGGAGCGTGTGCACAGACTCACCAAACATGCCAGTCCAAGTCGGCTTACCTGCCCCTTGGCACCAGGGACTCCAAACGGGGGTGGGTGGGTTTGGAGGAGGAAGTACAGGAAATCATTTTGCATTTCCTAAACAAGCAGCACCCATCAGTTAGAAAGGATTCTGATAAAGAAACATTTAGAAAACAAAATGGGAACAGTTAGCAGGAGGCTGATGCCAAAAATCAGTCTCAGCAATTGGGGTGGCAATGGGTTCACAGCACAACCAGTGAGGTTCATTATGCCTACGTGGCACTATTTTTAAACTCCACTCATATCCCTGCTCAAGACCTAGTCCAGGGAGCTCAGATATCCCTCCCTAGTCCAGGGAGCTCAGACCCAGTCCTTAGGTGCACAGGTTCACCTGAGAAGAGATGGAGCCTCCCTTTTGTTGCTAATTAGACGTAAGTGACTATTTCTCAGAGCTTCAGCTTCATTATGCGTCAAAAGAAAGGGTTGTATTCTACAACTGGGATTCAAACTTATTCCTCCTTTTAACAACGAATGCTTTCTAAAATAGTAGAAAAATAAAATGAGGCGCCTTGGCAGGATCCTGGGGCTCCTTGAATAGTGTAAAATCTCTGCATCCTCATCACCTGGACAGGTGGATTTCTTTGCTTCTTTAAAGTTTTTTTTTTTTTTTTAATTGATCCATCTGATACTCCTCCTTTTCCATGCTTTCCTAAACCTACTAGTAAAGGAGGCTAGGATTTAGTCTCGTCTATTTTAAATGAAGTGTGTTTGTACCAGCTTTTCATTATTAATCAGAGTAGCATGCCTGTTGCTTTCTATGTGTGTCCAGGGGCAGATGGGACTTGCTTTCAACTCAGTAAACAGAGATGATTTCTTTCTGATGGAATGCGGCCTGGTGGTTCGGGGCAGGCAGTTACTGGCAGAGCAGCTGATCATCTGTTCTCAGCAAGCAAAAGCCTCCTGTTTGGGTTAATCAGCAGCAAAATGCGCTCTGTGGTTTGCTCTTTTAAACTCTCACACACATGAGTCAGTGAGGAACTGCTGGGGCCCCAGCAAGACAGGGCCGTGATTTCCTGCATCTGAGCAGGGAAGCTGGAAGGGCTCTTCCTAAGGTGAGGAGGGGAGGCTGCCCTGTAGAGGCAGGTAGGACTGGATTTTTCCCTTGGTTCTATTGTTTTGCTGTCAAATGAAACTCTGCAAGTAAACTTCAGTTTCTCCAGCTGTAAAAAGAGACAGAATGATGTCACTTGCCTCCTAAATTCTGAAGTTCAGTGAAATAAAGTGTGGAAATCACCAAGTATGGAACCTACTTCAAATCAGCTGGGGAAAGGTCAGAGACCCATGTGACAGTATTGTTGTTTGTCCTCTGTACCACTTAGCTTTCCTTCTGGGCTTTTGTTGCTAATTAGACGTAAGTGAATATACTTAAAAGTATACTTCCTACTTCCTAGCTTCCTTCATCCAGCCAGGGCCAGAGAAATGTGTGCCAAGGTGATATATGCCCCTTTCAGGCCTTGCCTATAAAAATCACCCCTGTGGAGTCCTCTTTCTTTTCCCCTCCTGCTGTGACAAGGCAGGCTGCCTCTCCCTGTAGAAGCCTGGGGCCCTGAATGGGTGCGTGCAGTCAAGCACCACTACTCCCCACCTGATAACCTCACTAGGCTGTGATGGGAATGAGCAAACGCTGAACCATCTGTAACTTGTCCAACTCACACAGTGGGCTAGAGTGATTAGAAACATCATTTTGGCTACCTCTATGGAGGAAAGACACTCATAGCATCTGGATAGTGCCATGGTTCCCACTCAGCATTTTGTGGGAGTCTGGAACCACAGCAAAGGGAGTTAGCCTGGTCTTTCTGCCCAACACCATTGGGACCAACTCATCTGAAGGGTGTTCCTTCTCCCTGGACCAATATTGCTGCCACAGGCACATCTGGACTCATCCCTATGACTTCTGTGACTGCCCCCGTGAGCTGACCACCTTATTTGTTCTTCACTATTTTCCCCTAGTTAAGGTAAGGTAGTCTTTAAGTGACCAAAAAAGCTTGCAGGGCTGGGGACAAAGGTGACTCTTCCAGAGATAGCTGCTTATGTCTGCTGAAAGTCAGTCTCTGCTGACTTTATTCCTGACTTCAGCACTTCACTGAGTATTTCCTGTATGTAGGGTCTCTACCCTTCCCATCCCAACTGTTGCCATTCTCCCTTAACCAGCCATGACTCTGGGACTTCTGATTGACCGCTGGTCCCTGATTTCATCAATTAACTGTTACACTGTCTTCAAACATCACAGAAAATACAGTTAATGGATCTATCAACAGTGATTGTCTTTGCACAAGAGGGCTCATGCCAGGGAACCCTGGGGCTGTATCTGAGAAGAGCGCCTCCCATCCCACATTTGTCGGCAACCAGGATTCCAACAGGAGTTGCCTTACCTTGAGACTGGAGTAGAATTAGCTCTCTCTCACATTCTCGCATATTTTTAGGGGCTTATACTCTCGTGGTCCCTGTGACGTTACCTGGTTTCCATTCTGCTGACTTTCCATCTCAACTATTTCTTATTCCCCGTATCTCCTGTCTGCTCTGCACCATGCAAATTTGGAACTAGCCCCCTTCCTTTATTTCTTCATCCTTTCCCCAACACACACAGTCACACACACACATGCACATAAACACACTCACACACTCACATTCTTTGGGCTATAGCAGAACTTCTGAGGATTTAGGGCAATGGGTTTATTGCACAGAAATCCAAACGTTCCCGTATAGGAATCCCTGCTCTTAGGGGTGTCCTGCCACATTCATGGAGCAGTTCTTGGTGGCAGTCCTGGCCTCCTGCTGTGCTTGCCTGGCTCTGCTCTTGTCGTCCCCCCTCGGAGGCTCTGGGCAACTGCAGTCTGGCGGCAGACAGTTGCCGCAGGACCTGTTTGCACAGCTCGTTTCTGCCACCACCCCCCCCCCCACCCCCCCCCGCCAGTTCTTCCCCAGCGGCTTTGGATTGATCCCCTCTGGCAGACTCATGACTCTGCCCCGCCTTTCCTTTATCTCAGAAGCAGGGCCCCATCTCACCAGCTGAATGGATTGTATCCTTCAGGCGCCGCACTGAGCCCGAGTATGGAGATGGGGGGTCATTCTCATATGGCCCCCTCAATGGTGAGTGGCTGACCCCAGCTCTATGTTGATAAAGCCCTGGGGAGAGGTTGTGGCAGGTGTCCCTGGAAGGCCCAGACATCAGAGGCGTCTGTGTGGAGCCACACCCTGGGCTGTCTCCTCCCTCACTTCCATTCTGTTTGATTCTTCGTTGACATTTTAGCACCGCGCGTGTTCAGGACTCAGTTGTGTATCTGCCACCTGGCCCCTGGGAGTCTCGGTCCGCCCTGCTTCTCTGTCTGTGCCTCTTCTCCTTGACTTGCTGTCTCCCTTTCTTTGTCCTCCAGATGGACCCGCTCTGCCCCCTCCCTCTCTCCACCTTTCCTCTGCATCCCGAAGGGCATGAACAGGTTGCTGAGCCCACCACTACTGTGCCTGTCACGTCCTGTCACCGTGGTAGTCCCTCCCGAAGACACAGTCCTCTTCCTCTTCCCCCTTCCTCCTCTCCCCCTCACACCCCGCCCTTTCCTCGTCTCACTCCCGGTGGCCTCTGCTGTCTTCATGGCTCCCTCTCCTAACTTGTTAACGTCATGTTACATGCCAGTCTTCCAGGCGATGTCTTGTCCACTCCAGTGGCGTTGCTGGCCATGGTTCCTCTGGACTGTGACACTGGGGGACAGGGTGGGGCCTGCACAAATGTGTGGCCTCAGTGTCTTCCTCTGAGTGTTCTCCAGTCAAGGACAGCAAACAATTGGTACTATTGCCTCTTTGTTTAACCAGTATGGAAATAAACACCTGGACAGCACTGTGGGAATTTCCAAATGCCCCCTTTTGAATGACTGGTCAATGAGACAGGTGTTTATTAAATACCTCTTATATCGCAGGAATCTTGTAACTGCACAGATGTACCAAATAGCCTCAGGGCTCCTGGTACCTTGAAGCATGCATTCTAGTGGAGGACAGCAAAGAGGGGTGAGTCAGGAAGGGAGATGGTTTTAGAGAGTGAAAAGAATGTTCTTCATTCTGGAAATAGTGAATGCTCTGTGGACAAAGGCTGCTTGAATATAATCCCTTGCCCCAAAGCAGCCATAGGATGCCACTCACGACATGGGATCAGGGGCCACATACTAGGCCTCTGCAAGCCTGTTGTCCCATCTACAAAGTAAGCCCAAAGAAGCTCATTTGTCAAGTTGGTTGTGAGGTCTGAGTTGGACAATGTGGCCCGGACAGTGGTTGGCAGCTCCCTACCCTTGGGGGTGACCCCAGCCCCTCCCTGACCCTCTCCCCCAGTGGGATAAGGACATCTAAATGTAATTATTAGGTTATTTCAGCTTGCCACCCTTAAGGCTTCTAACCTGTACAAAATCAACCTAATCTTAGCTTCATAGTACTGCTGTCATGAACTGCCACAAAGTAGGTGTCTTAAAACAATAGGATTTATTCTCTCAGAGTTTTGGAGGCCAGAAGTCTCAAATCAAAGTGTCTGTAGGTTGGTTCCTTCTGGGGACACAGAGGCAGAATCTGTCCGTCACCTCTGTTCCAGCCTCTACTGGTCAGCAGGGAGCCTTGGCGTTCCTTGGCTTATAGACGCATTACACCAATCTCTGCCTCTGCCTCCACGTGGCCACCTTCTCTGTGTCCAAATTCCTTCCATCTTATAAGGACATTGGTTATTGATTCAGGGGCCACCACCTTCCAGTATGACCTCATTTTAGTGTTATTACATCTGCAAAGACCCTGCTTCCAAATAAGGTTGCATTCATGGATACCAGAGGTAAGGATTTGAACGTATCTCTCTGGCTGACTGAGTTCAACCCACAACACGCACATGTATAGATTTTATGAATTTGATGTCTCCCTCCCAAGTCCTTCTGAATTATTTTTATGTGTCTTTGATGCTGAAGAATTCAGCCTCTTCCTGTTATGATAGAAGCACGCGTCTTCCCAAGTGTGAGTGGTGGCCAAAGACTTACCTGGGAGATGGAAGCAGACTAGAGGGTTACGAGTGGAGGCTGAAGGGTGGTCCTCTGCTCTGCCCTTTCACTTCTGCTCCTCTTTTAGTTCTTTTCTGTAACCTGCTATCAGGTTAGAGCCTGCTCCTTCCACCCGGGGCCCCACTGCCCACAGGAGGAGGCCCTCTCCATAACTTAGACCCTGTGACCCTCTCGAGCCACAGCTCTCACAACTCCATTCCACAAGCCCCCATTCTGGACCGTGCCAGATAGATTTTAGCTCCCCACTGCTAAGCAGTGCCATCACTGCTCACACACCCTGTCGTCCACACCCTATCTTCCTGTTTGCTTTTTGGCCTGCTGATTCTGGCTTGCCGGCCTTTGCCTTCCAAGGTGACCTCTCCAAACTGCACATTGTGCAGCAAGCACACCAAGTTCACCGATGACGGGTTCCATGAGGACAGACACTGGCTCTGCGCTTGGCCATCTGTGTCTCTAGTGCTTGGCACATGGTAGCCACTCAGTGGGCCCTGGTTGTACAAATGCAAGGTTGAAAGACTTCAGTAGTTTTCTATTGCTTGCCACCTCTTTGGGGAGGTGGGCAAAGCCTGCACAATCTCCCTTCTTCCAGACCTTTGCATGGTACTCTGGGCCAGAAACCAGCCAAAATATTTAGTCAGCCTCTGTGTCTTTGCTCATGTTGTTCTTTTTCTTTGGAATATCTTTCCTACTTTGTCAGCCCTTTTATAGCTCAACCCAAGCATTTCCCATCCAGGGAAGCCTTCCTGGCAATCTTCCCCACCCCCAAAGTAGGAAAATCAACCCTTGCTAGACTACTGTCTCTTTGAAGGCAAGAACTGCATCCAATTCATCTCCTTGTTCCCAGCATCACTGTGTATGGGAGGAACTCTTGATGGCTGCTCCTACGCAGCCGAATCATTCTTTAATGTACACAAAATGATGAGAATGCCCCAACTCGTAATTGTTATGATTTTTATTTTCTAAGCGTAAGGAGTCAGAGACTCAGAGAGACTAAGTGACCTGGTTAAGGACACACAGCGAGAGTGGAGCTGGTGGGGTGAGTGGCTCCAGTTCTCCCGGGGGTGCCACACAAGTAGGCACAATGGGGAGCAAATGGGAGGTGTGGGCAGCCCCCGGAATGGTGCAGCTAGCTCTGGGGCAGGCCTGGCTCCCAGCCATGCCCTTGGGAAACTGGGCAGGACGAGCGACAGACTCAGCCTTCACTGTGGTTCTCAGGAGACTTCTGTTCTAATTGCTCTTTTTAAGTGTCGTGCGTGCAGTTCAACAACGTGTGGGGGCCATAGTGTTTGTAGCAACTGCTAATGACAGGGCTACTGAAAAAGACCGTCTATTTTTGGAGTTAAGATTCAGCCTAAAAGACAGAAAAATAAACATTGAGGCTTTTTTAAAAGAAAAAATATGTAGAAAGAAATCAATTCCAACCTCCAAATGCTCTTCTTCCTACTGAGGGTAATGTAGGAATTTAATCCAGAATTGGCAGTCAAGTGGTCTGCATACAAGTCCCGGCTGTGTCACAAATGCACTTTTTTGTGAGATGTCACCTCCTCTAATTCTTGCACCAATCTCTGGTCACACCTGGTCCTGTCACAGTTTTTAGAGTCAGTCCTGACCAGGCAACAGAGGTTAAGCATTCCCAGGGCCACTCCCAAGTGGCAGACTCCAAATAGCCTTTCCACCCCATTCTTACCTGAGCTTCAGTGAAAAATCAGCAAATGCTGTGACTGACAGCAATGATGATACTGATATTGACAATACCTAAAATTTTTCTGAGACATTTCTAGGTGCCAAGGCCTTTCTGAGTACTTTTGAAAGCTTGTCTTATTGTTCTGCAAAGATTTACTCTTCCTGATTCCCTCCCCATGCCAGAGTGCTCTTTCTGATTGAGTTTGACAAAGACCCCGTTGATCCTGAGCTTGGCATTTGGCCATGTGACTTGATTTGACCAAGAGAATGTGGGCAGAAGGAATAGGGTCGGTGCCAGTTCCTTGGAGAGTTTTCAAGGGGTGTCATGCATTTCTGCTCCCTGTCCTGCCTGCTGCTGCCCATCATTAAAGAACCTCTTTTTTTGGCAGCAACTGCCCCTTCTGTCTAGTTCCTGTAATGAAGGGCGTAAAGAGACAGGTTCGAACCCAGATTGGAGCCAGGATTGGCCAAGTCATAACGAGTCCACAGACTTGAGAACAAAAAATAAAAGTATGTACACATCATCAAGATTTGGGGTTGTTTGTTACTGCAGCAAAAGCTGACTAATACAGCATTTTACAAAAAACGATCTTAAATAACCCTCACAGAAGTTCTTTGAGGCTGCTGTGCTAGCTTGATGTTGTATAATCCTAAACTCCAGGATCTGGCAGCATCAGCTCTCTGTTCAGTTGTGATCAATGGGCCTTGAAGAACAACATCACCTTATTGCGTTAAGGGTGATGCTGTTAGAGACATTCTGAAGGCAAGGAGGGTTCCTGCTAGCATTTGGATGGCCTGAGAGTGGTCCTTTACATTCCTTTATACATAGGAACTGGCTTCTGGAAGGCAACATCTGCAGAATTGGAGCAATAATACTTCACGGGACTTACTATCTCAGACTTATAGGGGGAATCCCAGTCACAGGACCTATGGCTCAGCTGCCGAGAGGGCCTCCCAGAAGTTTGGAGCCAACCAGACCCTGTGTAGAACTAAAATCTCCCTGGACCCTGGGGACCACAAGCAGGGCAGCTAAGTGCTGGCTTGGGCAGCAAAAGAATTATTAAGAGAGAAATAGCTCAGATGCAATGTTTCCACGACCCATGTCTGAGTGGGAGATGTGACTTACGTGTCTGGTTCCCAGTTGATACTCCCGAGCCTTCCCTTGAGCTGCCCAGAGGATCTCTTCCTGCAACACGTGTTGCCACTGAGGCCTTTCCCTGCCCACACTGCCACTGCATCAGTCCGAGGCCTGGATCCCACTCCCAACACATACCTGGGGGCTGCTTCCTCCCAGAGTTGGACCCTGCTGTATTAGGAGCTCAGAGGACCAATGTGCAAAGGATGGGACGCCATTTCCTGTGAAGCAAAGACATGTGTGTTGATAAATCCACATCGTTCTCCTTAGAAACCAGTAGCCCCTGACGGCTGCAAGGGCAGCAGATGGAGCAATCGCAAAAGCATCATATTGATTGCAGGGAAGTAACAGAAGTGAGAGTTCAAAATGCCTCCTGGAAGGCAGGTAGCCCTCAGCTCTGGTGAGGTGCTAATGAGCTCCCCAGCCAGCTCCAGCTCAACCTGCATCTTCTTAGCAAAAGACCCTGGGCCAGCGGCAGTGTTGAGGAGGGCATGGCGAGTGGGGGCGAGGAAGGTGATTAATACCGAGCAGCTTTGTGGCTCCTACCAGCTCCACTCCCCAAGTCTTTTGTTTCTTTTCCCTTTTATCTTCACAAGGCAAAGCAAAGAGCAGCGCTTTTGCAGTGGGAATTCCTCCTGGTACCCTGTTCTGATCTGTTTGCTTGTATAAAGGAACCCATGTTTCAGAAGAGAGTGAACCCTCCTCCTCTCAGGGGACATAAACCCAAGAATTTGCCTGTTCCTCCTCCATGTTCCTTGCCATCCGTGAAGATGTCTTCAGTTTCCCTGAGTCTATATGAACTTCATTTCTTCTTAGCTCTTCCAAACATTCTTCTATTTAAAGTATTTGTTGTCTGTTTGTTAATTCATTTACTTAATTATTGCATGGCTACTGTATGCCCAGACACTACTGTAGGCACCCCAGGAGAAAGGGCGCAATAAAACTGATAAAGCGTGTTTTACGTGTTTGTTGTAAACCAGCCTTGTCCAAAAGAACTTTGTGCCATGATCAAAATGTGCTATCTGATATGTGTGACTCAGTAGCCACGTGTGGCTATCAAGCACTTGAAATGTGGCTGTCCTGGCTGAGGAATTTTAAATTTTATTTCATCTCAATTAAATGTAAATAGCTACCCTTGGCTAGTGGCTACCCTGTAGGGAAGCACCATTCTACAAGATGAGAGGGACTTTTGAAGAGGTAACAGACCAATACGGTATTGCACATTGTGATGAGGGCCATGTTGGAATCAAGTAGAGTGTCGTGGCCAAGGATAAGGAGGGGCACCCATTTTGGTGAGTGGACAAGAGAGGCTTCTTGGCAAAAGGGACATGTGATCTAAGACCATTGGAAGAGCAAGAAGACGACCTTTCTGGGGAAAGATATCGGTGAGTGAGGAATCCCAGAGGTCAGAAGGAGTATTTGGCTGCTGGAGTGGATGGGTCATTGGTAGAGTGGAGGCCAGAGAGACAGTCAGGGGTCAGGCCATTCAAGACCTTAGGGGCTGTGGGGGGAGAAGGGAGCTTGCTAGAAGAGCTGGCACCAAAGAGAGAGCAGGGCACTGGGGCCACAGCCCCCCACCAGCTGTCAGCTCTGTACCTCTTTTGCGATGCCCTGCTGCCTGAGTGACGTGGGCACTCACCTTCGTGCGACACTGGGCCTGATGATAAGCCTCATCTACATTCTGCTCCCATCCTTGTCTCCAGACTGACTTATTTAGGCCTGTCTAATTTATGTAGCTTCTGTACATGGGTAGTGTGTGTCAGGCTCGGGGGGCTAAGGGGTTCGCCTGTGCTTGTCTCTGTGAAAGAGAAATACTGTCTCCAGTGGAATCATCTTTTCTGATCATGCCTGCTTGGTAGTTAAGATTCTGGAAGCATTTAGCACAAGGAGGAATTGCTGTAATGATAAGTGGATCCTTCTGTAACCCCCACTTAATTGGGTGAAGTGACAGCCCCAGCGAAGACTCAAATAAAATTTGGTGCAATTAGACTGTGCCAAACGTCTGGTGCCAGAACTGGGGCAGAAATCCCGCAGCTGCTTCTTGGGACCATGGAGGGAGCTTGCTGGGCAGGGGGAGCCCGTGCTGTGGGCCAGGTAAGGCGTTTGCTCCACTTGCATTCCCTGCCATTATTCCCGTGAATTCTGTGTGTCTTTCCGGAAGGTTCCTTGATGGAAGCAGTGGAAGGTACTGAGGCAAAGGGCGTATCTTAGATTGGGTTCCCTAGAAACAAAACCTGAGACAGAGAATTGGGTGAAGGAAGTTTATTTGGGACAGTTCTGTGAAGGCACATGTGGAAAGGGGTGAAGCAGACAGGACCCGGCAGCAGAGGAGCCCGCTCACCACGCAGTCACACTGAGGGCTCAGTCACAGTCCTGGGAGAACCTGCGAGCTGAGATGCACCTTCAGAATTGCTCCACACTGAGGCTAGAGGTCCTGGGCTTTGTATTCTCACACCGGCCAGTCATGGGTCATAACAAAGCAAACATGACCTTGGGTGAGATGGTTCGCAAGGCAGGGGAAGCTGTGGGCAGTCAGTGGTTTATGTTAGGAACAGGCTGCAGTGCTTCCTTGCCGGCAGCACACTATGGTACCCACTGCAAGGTCAGCCCAAGGTGGTCACCTATGGTCCCCTGGGAATTTCTGACTCCAAGGCCCCGCACACCCCGCCTTCATGGCTCTTACTCTGTCCTCCACCTGCTCTTGGTGAGATTGAGAAAGTGGCTGCCTGGACTCCAGTTTCCCCTCCAGCCTTCCTCCGGCTGTGTCTGACGCCTTCACTGGCCTCCAGGGCTCCTCTCTCGTTGCTTTTCTGCTTTTGTTTCCTGTGGCAGATCAGCTGCGTCTGAAGGCAACGTCTCTGCACACTTCCCACCTGCCACGGTTCTTCCCTTTGGGTGGTCTTCTTTCTAGCAGTGAGTCTGGAAGCCCAGATCCTTCTACTTCTGTTGTAGAATGTGGAATGTGTGGGCTTCAGATACGCAGAACAGACTGAGGTCCCATGTTCTGTCACTTTCTAGAACGGCGCTGGGCAAGTGAGCATTAGGGATACCGACATGGATTCACGTGTTTGGTGTTACACTTTCTTTTTGAGCCTTTCTCTCCTATAAAATGTGGATAAGTCTACTTACATCATCGAGTTCGGAGGGGAACTAGGTAGTGAGTGCATGACAGGCTCACAGCACGGTACGTGACATATGCTAGGGTTGTCAGCCTTGTTTGTATTGAAAGCTCTTGTCAACTCAGTCTGGCCAAGGGCAATCCAGGCCATACCACAGCTTTGAAACCAGGTGCTGGAGTCCAGTCCTGAATGTAACACAAAATCATGAGAAGAGGTAGCCATGGAGAAATCAGGTCATCCACAATTTGAGTGGAGGGAGCTAGTCCAGCCCCAGCCCACCCCCCAGCAGATGGGAATGAATGGATACCTAGAGGGATATGTGAGGACGTGATCCCACCTGTCCCTGCCAAGGGCCAAGCAGCATTTATTCCTGGTTCTCCTCCTCTGCCCACCCACGCAGCTCTCTTGACATAGCCACAGCCTCAACTTCTGCATGAGACAGCAGGTCGTGAGAGTCGTGTCTCCCCAGTCCCATAACTCTCCAGCTCACTGTGGATATCTTTCCATCCCTGCATGGAGCGGGAGCCAACATGGAGCCCCTCATCCCAATTCTACTCTTCCCCCATTGTTGGACACGCAGCAGGACTCCACAGGCAAACGGAGAAGAAAAGCCTTGATCACTGTTTATTTTCCTTAATTCTCATTGTTCCTCTTTTATTTTTACCCTTGATTACAAGCAACATAGAAGTTTGCTTGTGTGTCTCCCCCCCTTGCAGCTGTTGGTTTGAATAGCACCCTGCTAGACTGACCCCCCTGGTAGACACAGAGAGGAGAGAAATTAGCTAAAAGGGAAAAAAGAGAGACATTTTTAGTTCTGGGTGGGAGCCTCATTTTGGCAAACCTGCAGACTTTTGCCTGGCTCCAGAGCCTTCTTTTAATGCCAACGCACACAACACACAGCTTCTGGAGACACTGTTTTTGTTGTTGTCGTTGTTTTGCTTTTATTTTCTTGAAGACAAACTGGCCTCCTTGGTTGCTATGCGGCTCCAGTCTCCATCCTTCTTAGAGAAGGCCAGTCTGTTTGTCAAGAGGTTGAGACTTTGGTGACTTTCACGTCCTTTTATTTACTCCTTCGGTCTTGCATATGTATTCATTCATTAAGCAAGTGTGCGTCCCTGTTCATGGCCCACATTTCACTAATGGCTCAAATGCAAAATTAAATGAGACTATTCCCCTGACCCCAAAGGTGCTCACAGTGTGGTTGGGAAGACTTGCAAGTAAGCCAACAACTTTAATGAAAAGTGAGCACCCTTACATTTAGAAAATGATTATTGTCAATGCGTGGGCATGGGGTCCTTGTCCCTTCACTCAGTTCTTCATTTTTCCATGCACTGGCCGTGGGATCTTGGGTATCTTAACCCTGTCTGCACCTGTCTCCTCATCAGCTGTCATGCAGGAATGATGGCTTTGCATTAGCAGGTGCTGAGGACTAATGAGAGAACATGTGTTTGTGTGTACTGTTGGTGTGATGCCTGACGTAGAGCAAACTGTTGGGAAATGTCAGGTGCTTCCAGGGCTGTTGTTGAGTAAGGACACTCAGTCTGTGACTCTAGAGGCTGGAGGTTCACCACTTAGCCTCATCACCAGATAGTGAACTTGGGGCAACTCCCCTACCTTCTTTTTCTTTATAAAACTGTAATGGGATTTGACTCACAAGTCAGGCAGTGCTATTCCAAGTGTGAGTATGGGCTGATAGCAGCAGCAGCAGTGACTGAAACTTGTCAGGAATGTGAATTCCCGGGTCCCACCCTTAACCTCTTGGACCAGAATCTGGGGTTGGGTTAGGAATCTATGATTTAACCATCCTCCAGAGCCTTAGGATGCAGGGTGAAATCTGAGAAGTGTTGGCTTAGCGGAGAAAGGTCTGACAGTTGCCCAGGACAGAATCTGCCCCAATCTCAAGGCTTAATAAAGGTATTTACAGCTGTTATTGCAGTCATAGTGAAAGTGATGAGCAGTGAGTAACTTTTAGAGGGTGCAGCCATCATCACTGAAAGGCTTGGTTTGAGCTGACTCTAGAAAGGTGATGATGGCTTTTGAGAAGGACAAGAATCTCTACATGATCAAGAATGGAAGAAAAAGTATCCAATGTACTCAACCCTACTATGAAACTAATTTATGGCTTTCACATGAAAGCTATAACCCAGTTATAACCTAAGAATA